>CAMXCT020001757.1:39848-49848 GCA_947184155.2 Cladocopium goreaui | reverse complement strand
GGAAATCCTGGGGACCAAACCAACATTCAGTGACCACGGCCAATACCACTCTTCCACCAAAACACTCACAGCATTCTCCTCCGATCACAGCACCACCTACAATCGACCACGCCGACCTCCACACAGATCAGGCTCAGTCCAATCTCGTGGTTCCACTACCGTCCCTCCAGGACGTGTTGCCATCAATCTTCAAGACGGCTCGAGAGAAGAATGGGTTCGACATATAAAATTTGCTTTGAACCATCCTGACAGGATGCGCGCAGCAAATGAGATCGCAGCTGCCGATCGTCCCAAGCCTTCTACAACTATCGATCAAGAAGAATATGAAAAAGGCTTGTGAACAACTTCACCAAGTTGATCAACGAATCCCTGCGGATGTGGTCAAGAAGGCGGTCCAACTCTTTTTCAGCACCAACCTTCTCCCTGACTACGATTTATCAACTTGCCATGTCCGAGAACTTCCAAACACCAACATGCTTGCACTCATCATGCCTCTACCCGACACCAGCCACTTCCAAATGCCACCTCCCTTCGGCAAACGTCAAAATCACACCTGGGCACTGTGTCATGGGACGACAATCCACACTTCTCAGCAAATACTCCTTGAAGGCAAGATCACACCTGCAAACTGGTCTTATCACAAAGACCCTCAGCGTTGCCACCTACCAACCTTTGGGGCATTCTTTCTTGGCAGAGAAGTATCCAACAGTGACAGAACGATCCCACATTGGGCAGAAAGAGAACTCCTTGACTCCATCGGCAAAAAGGCAAGGGCCAGCAGGATATCGTCGTGGGGGCGATGTATCGAGGATCCACTGACCACATTGCCTACAAAGCTGGAGGCAACGAGATGGCTCAACTCGTTGTGATTGAAAAAGGAATCGTCACCACGTCGGAGAAGTACACGATTGCACAGCCAACACGTGGGCTTGAAATTCATCGCTCTCAAATGGGCTGACCTCTCTATGAAGATCGACATTGGTGACACGACCTCAGATGACTGTAACTACCGTAGCAATGAGGAACGTTACTCAGGACGCCGTCGATGACAGACACTCAGCACTGCACAGGCGACATTCGGCCTAAACAGGAATCCGAATTTTACCTTTCTAGGGACATCCTGGACAAATGCTCTGGACCAAAAATGCACGGTTTCTCCAATCTGAATCTCCGGTTTTCATGTTCTTCATTGAGTTTGATGCTTCTGGTTTCTTACATTGTATTTCTTGAGTATCTTGCTGGATGGACCTGTCATGTCGAAGATTGGTTTTGCTTTCTCGTGTTTCTGTTTCTCAACGTTGAATTTGATCGAAACTCTGCGATCTTGCAGTTTTGTTTTCCTTCAGCGGTCAAAAAAGACATCATTTTGTGCACCCATGGCGGAGTCGGATCGTTCTCGATCCCCAGTGCCTGGACGGAATCGTGCTGAACCTCGTGCTCCAGTTCCACCGGTACGACATGAACTACCCTTCTTTCCTCGATGGTGTGGACCAATGCAAACGGCAGTCTGGCACTCACAACAAATGTCACGACCTCAGTCTCGACCTCAGTTTCGACCTCAGTTCAATTTACAACAGTCAGGAGCTCATCTTCTGAACCAATCTACCAGTCAAAACTCGTCCATCCTGTCGGGCACATGGCCCAATCCACGCTTTCCACCGGCTCTTCACCTCCACCTACCCTGGCATATCCATTTCCACCTCGTCCGACAACTCCACCTTGTTCACCTACCTTGCCTTGTCCACCTACCCAAGCCGCCTCACCCAGCACTCCATCAATCCCTTCGTCCCAACCTCGTCAAGCTGTTACTCCATACACGAACTCACCAGGAGGTCATACAACTGTCGATGACAGCCGCACATACGGCTTTGATCTCAATCCTCACTGGCAAGAGGATAAAGACCACTACAACAATCAGAAGATCAACGGCTTGACCTTCCCTCGAAGCATTCGTCAATCAGCCTTCACGCAGAAGTTGGACATCGAAGGATGTGATCCTTTGAAACTACCGGTGGCGGCCCTGTTGTATCAACAGGCCAACAACTTCTGGCTTCGCAAGCTGGCTCATGGACGTGAACTCTACTTGATACCTACTGGAGACATCGCAGCAGTTGTATTCATGACGGAGCTCTTGACACAGCTCAGAAACAAGGGAGTCGACCTGGACAAAGTCTCCTCCTGCAAAGCCAGACAAGATGGAAAGCTTGTCGACAAAACCAATAACACCAAGTACGCGGCACAGCAAATTGCTGACCTCATTCATAGCTGGGTTCCCACCCGTACAGCAGATCCAGACACCCAGCATGAGCTCACTCAACTCAGAAGTCAGCTGGCACAATTACGCCAGCAGCTTGGCGAAGAAACGGGTGAACCATCCACCCCAGGAACTACGGGACCCTCAGCCTCGAGTCCTGCTTCAACACCCATCCAAGCAGCCCTCCTTCGGAATTCTCACAGTCCAGCACTTCCGGCACCACCTGGCTTCGATCCGTCCTCTTTGCTAGTCGCCACCACCACCTTGAATCCATGGCTTGCTCAAAACATGCCGCCATCCCTTGCAGTGCGAGCCTTCAACAAATGGCTCAAGGACCTCAACTTGTCGGAATCAAAGAGAAAAAGTCCTCACGGACAACATTGCAAAAACAGAGGAATGGTGGGCTAACCAGCCGGCAGAAGCTCTGGACACAATTGAACGAGTTGCCGTCATGATGGGTATCCCGGTCAACCTCATGGGAAAGAACTATGATGCACTCAATCTCCTCCGAGCCATGACAGCCGGCATTAGCCTCACCAATTGACTAGCACCTCTCTTTCGTCGCAAGCTCAAGCACAAGGTGCTTCAATCCCATTTGCACATTCTCCATTCGATGATTCTAGTCATCTACATTTTGACTCCCTTCACCATGACTCACAGCATCCACCTTTTTCAGGGCTTCCGCATCATCCAGACACGTATAATGGTGTTGGCAATCCTCCACGGTCTCCGACCCAATCCTAAGCTGAAGTCAATTTTGGAAGGGTGTGCCGATCTCAAGCACCTTTGGGGTACCACCCTACACTCTCACAATCTTTTTTCAAGACAATTTTTCCAGCCTCAGAGCGTCTACATCCGTTTCACCCACATTGCCAATATGCAACCCAAATTCTATTTGGGCTCTGCAATGCACAGTACCCTCGACAGAGAGTACAGCCGCTCCAGAAAATATTTCCAACTCACGAACGAGAGACTTGTCCAAGCTGAGCTGGCACTTCGCTATTGGCATGATCACGACAACCTGTACATTTGGACTCCGATCCCAATCTACACAGACAGAGCAGACTATCGCAGCCTCGAAATGGCCCTCATTCAAGAGTGGCAACCCAGACTTAACTATCCCTTCATTTGCCAATTCTTCCACCCAAAGAAGGGTATTCTCAAAAAAAACCTTCTCAACACCAACGCACAGTTTGGTCTGGCCACTCTCTGGCGTCGTGCCAAACACAAATTCACTCCACAACTTGTCCGTCAAATCTTGGCGTCCTCACGGTTTCAAAACCGTTTGGAACTCTGGACCATCATCCACGCCTTAGGATCAAATACCAAGGCGAGGTTCGAACAAACGAAGATGCTCCGATCCAACGATGGGGGTCTCACCCTCTGCTATGCTCTTCGCCGGTTGGCCAACAACACCCAGGAACCTTTCTGAACTCTGTCCTTGAATGCCATCGATGCCTCAATCAAATGGTGGCATGGAAAACCGGCCCACGGGCCTCACCCTTACACACACCATGGTCCCTCTCCCCGAATCTCCAGCCACAATTGAGGAAATTCCTGCGTCAGTGGCATTTCAAAATGCTGGAACATCAAGTCCCATGCCACACTCCATCCTTCAAGATGGTCTTCATCAAGCATGCTGCCGTTCTCGACAAGCTTTGCAATCACAAACAAGCCATCGATGATTGGTCTACTTCCAATCCAGCGATTTGCTGTTGCAAATCTTGGTCATCTTACAAACCCGCAGCTCTCAATCCTTCAGATTCACATTGGGTCCTATCAGGTTCCCTCCTTCATTCCTTACTTCCACCAGAACTGGCCGTGATCGCAGAAGGTTCCCTGTCCAACAAAGTCTTCCCGTCCAAGAAGGAATATCACAATCAGATGCGACTTGGTCTACAGACCTGGACCAAACGAAATGGCTTACCTTCTATGCCACAGACAAGCATCTCTAACCTCTGCCACCACCTCTGGTCAGAACACACCCAACGGATCACCAATCACATCACGAAGTCCTCCATCACTAAACTTCAGTCCACGTTTGAAGGCGCCATTTTCCATTGTGAAGACAAACATTCCTCTTCTCTCCGCATCTACTGTCCATGTCTTTACTACCAATCCATTGAACAAACCTTCCAGGACCCTTCAATCTTTGAGCAATTACCAGACGAACCATCCTCCATTGTGACCTCACTCGTCGAGCCCCTTCAACGTCAACATGGCAAAGCTTATCCTTGGGCAGTGGATTCTGGCCGTCAACTCCCATCCGGCTACATTTTGGCCAAACGAAAGAAAGATTTCCGCAGTGGCCGATCATCTCCTTTGTGGACTCCCCATTTCGGCCCATGCTCAACATCCTTGCCAGATTAATCTCTCAGCTCATTCCAGCAGCCTGTCCCAACCACTTTGCCACTGGGGATGTTTACACGCCACTCTCCATTTTGAAATCGGCGCCTGTCGACGCCGATTTAATCCTGGTCAATCAAGACTTAGCGGACTTCTTCACCAGCATTGACCAAGACAGATTCGTCGGATCCTGGTTCATGCTTTTGGACTTTCTTCGTCCAAAAATGAATGTCTCCGACGATGAAGCTTTTTCGGTTTATCCGGGAATATCCAACAACCCAGGAGATATCACCAAAGGACGTACTTTCCGTCGTCTCAACGTCACCCGAAAGATCATCATCAAAGATGTCCCAGGCCTGATAAAATCAGCACTGAACATGCAAACTTTCGCACTGGGCCAAAAATGTGTCCGTCAAAGCAGAGGAAGTCCTATGGGCAGCCCTCTCTCACCTGCTCTATGTCTGATGGTAGTCTCCATCAGTGAGCAAATTTGGTCCATTACCTTCCATCAACTTCTTTCCAACCATCATTTATTCATCCGACATATCCGCTATGTCGACAACCGTCTCATCTTTGGAGACAAACGCCTCACTGCACTTGCACCATATGAAGTCCTCCTGGACGATGGATTCTATGGAAAACCCATCATTCTTGAAACTGAACCTGATCAAGAATTTCTCGGCTTCATGCTTGAAACCAAGCCACTGGAACTGATTTACCAGGGACCGACGAATGTCTCTCAAGTCCTCTCGCCATTTTCAGCTTCCCCTCCGAAAGTCCTCCTCAGTGGTTTTCGCTCGCGCTGCCACATCGTCATCAAGGGCGCCTTCCCTGATTTCCGCGTCCAACAAGGTCTTGCCCAATTAATTCATTTGTACACACGCGCTGGTTTTCCCAAGGAGGAACTCCAGACAATTTCAAATCAACTTTTGATTCAGCATCAGAACCTTCAACCGCCATGTCAAACATGCGCTTAGTGCTTGCCGGTTCTCGTTGTCCCTGCTGCTCTCTCCTTGGTTTGTTTTTCCTTTCTTTTCTTTTCTTCTTGTTTGTTTTTTCCCCTTCTTTGTTGTTGTTGGTGTTTCTTTGCAGCTTCTTGGCTCAACCAACGCTTCTGCCCTCTTCCTTGCCGTGAATTTTACTTCCCATGGACCATGCTCAAGGCCGTGCCTTTCATCACCACCTGGCTCGGGCCATTATGCATCTGAACCACTTGGCGGGGCTTCTCCCGTTCTTCGAGCCGTCCATTGAGTGGGAAGATTCCATGCCCCCTTCACATTTCCGCTTGGAACGTCAAACATCCAGAGGCCTCCACACTTTCGTTCCCTTACCTCCTTCGTCACTTCCACCAGCAATGGTGTCACATGGAGACATTCCGTCACAGATGGTTGTGAATCCTGAACCCAACCTGCGTCCCACCACCACGCATCCACCACATTACAGGGATGCCGACCATACTTCTGCCACACCTGTGGAAGCCCGAAATCCAGTACTCATGACGGATCCAGTCATTGATCCAACTCCAGGTACTTCACCCGGTACTGAACTTCCGCGAGTCACGACCAGGACCACAATCCCAGTCCCGGTTCGGTCCAAACAACGGGCCTCATCAACCGAAGACCCGCAGCCAAAGAAAAAACAAAAATCGACGACAGTTCCAGACACTCGAGTCCCAGCCACTGAGAGATGTGGTCGCCCTGGCCCACTGGAGGCCTCAACTCAGATGATTCCGATTGTGATGCAGCATCAGGAGCTGCTTCCGCTCATGATCACCCGGACACAGACCTCAACTATCGCCTCGGTGCTGCATCCAACACCACCTCCACCACGCCACCTGGCACCTCCACTCTCGCACTGACACCGAACCCAAAGGCACCACCATCTCCAACTTTTCGAATCCTTCAACCAAATCCAGCTGATCCTCCTCGTGATCCACCATTGCGCCCATGGACCAACACAGATGATCAAGAGCTGATAAGCATGAAGCAGGACACAAAGTCCCGTCCTTCGTGGAAGACGATCGGAGCCAGACTTCACCGCGATCCGCAGGTGTGCAAACTGAGATGGGGAATCTTGAAACAAACGGACCAACACGGTCGCGTTAACCCACCTCATGAACCAGAGGCTGAGGACTAAACAATATTACTCTCCCATCCACGTGAGCAAAAAGTGGGCAACTGCCTGCCGTCCTTTTGCTACCTTTTTGTGTGGTTTTAGTGGGGGTTCTTTGTCACCTCCCTTTCGGTTCTTTCTCTTTTCACGTCCTTTCTCGCTTGCTTGGTTCTCTCTTGTTTTGTTTTGTCAATCTCAGATGTTCCCCAGCAAATATGGCTCACTCATCTGATTATGTACGAACTGCTCCTGAACGGTCCCGTTCGCGGGACGATCCCATGTGGCAAAGCCGCCAACCGCAACATCGCAATCAACATCGTGATCCATGGCCTGAAGCACCTCCTGCACCTCGCCTTCGAAAAGTGCTTGTCATTGTGGACCTCGAACCTGTACGTCCACTTATGAACAAAATCCATGATGATGTCATGGACTCCACGACATGCGATGTGCTGCCCACTCTTAGCAGAAATGAAGAGCTAGCTCTGTTCACCTACAACGTCTTGCTTAACATCCATCGACTCGACACATTCACGGTGTACAACTTACTATATTGCATCAGCCAACACATCTGGTACACGTGGGATCGCTACCTTCCTCCATCCTCTATGGACATCCGGTGGCAAGACGAAACTGGAGACACTTTCGCTCTCCACAACGAGGACCGCCTGGTCGAACTCCTTCATGAATATCGTCCTCATTGGACTGAGGGCCAAGAATTTGGCATCTCACTTCCGAACAATATTCGATATTTCACGTCTCACTACCAGCCCTATATCATGCGCATGAGCTGCCATGAGGCTCTCCCAAACCGCAACATGCTTCCATAACGCGGATAAAAAGTCCTTCTCGCTTCATGCCTCATCCTTGACTTGTTCTTTCTTTCTTTCATTCCACTCCATTTTGTCCTTGTTCCTCTTTGCTTTTCCATGTGATGTCCCTTAGCCCTTGGCTTCAGCTTTATCATGACCAAGCGTGATTCCTGTCTCGCCGGTTTCACCTCACCTCGAGCACCGATGAGCATGCCACGTCGCCATTCTCGGTTTCAAGGTCAATCTAGCAGTGGTGCTACATCCTCCGGTCAAAGACCTCATCCCAGCAGTATCACCGACGATCTGACCCTACCATCCCTTTCAGGGAATACTCATAGCGGCATTTCGTTTCCGTACGGATACACAGCACCATCCAGTCCGTACCGTTGCCCGATGACCCTACCCATCAGGCTCCAATACAGCCGGCACTTGAAGAAGCCTACCCACTCCAGACGGAGATCCAACGACGGCATCGAACGCTCCATACTCACATCTTCACAGAGGTTTGGTCTCCTCAAACGGGAGTCCGAAGCCTCATGGTGACGGAAGTGGACCGTTACGGGGTACAGCACAACCGTCAACCGGAGTTCTTCTTCAATGGGATTGTTGGTCACATTCGTGCCGATCGCTATGGATGGATTGACTCATGGGAACAATCAACCCATCTCGCCAATTACTGGCGTCGGCACTTCAACATTCCTGAGGTTGAATATGAGCCATACTCATGGCACCAATATCCGCAATCGCCTGACAATGCTGATCAGCCTGAACAAAACCAAGAGTCACTACCTGGCTCAGAGATGGAAGAGACTGACTCCATCACCGCCAATGTTGGCGTGGCATCGGTACCAAGTCAGATCCACCAACTGGCCGCGGTCCTCTGGGACATTCTCAACAATGACAGGGAATCCAATGCTGCGATCCTTGAGAAGCTTGAGAATCCGGGAGATGACTTGAGCACAAATCCGGTCCAGGTCTTCTCGGCAACAGACTTGGCCCACCTTGCCAGCCACTTGGCTGTGACGATTCAAGTTCTTTCTCAACAGGCTCAGACCATGGAAGCGTTGTCGGACATTGACGATTGAAGACACCTGAACTTCCTGCCGATGTCGTTCTGAGCCTACCGGATAATTCAAATGCAGATTTCCTCCCTGTGTTTTGATTTTGCGTTAATCGCTATTTCCTGCTTCAGGGCCTAGATAAGAGCTTCGCTAGCTATCTCGCAATCGTCAAAAAAGCCTCGCGGCAGCGAGGCGTGTGTGTGGAACATCTGAAAAGATGTAAAACTTCTACCTGATGATTTCACTTTCAATTTTGCTGCGTATTAGATTCGACTTTGCATGTTTTGATGATTTGTCAATCTCTATTGCCTTTTCCGTTTTCACAACATATGTAGAGCAGGGGGCTGCAGGGAATGTCATAGTTCTGCAGCCAACGAAGACGGCTACCAGTAGTACCGCACAAGGCGGTGGCGGAAGTTTCAAAAATAGGAAACCTATAGGAGAGGTTGGTTGTTGTGAATCAGGGATTGCAGAGCGAAGCCACTGATGGAGCGAAAGGTGATTGATCTCTCTCACTATTTCTCTCTCTTTCTCTGACTATCTACCTACCTACCTACCTACCTATCTATCTATCTATCTATCTATCTACCTCTCTCTCTCTCTTTCATCTAATTACCTATCTATCTATCTTTCTACCTATCTATCTATCTATCTTTCTTTCTATCTATCTATCCATCTATCATTCTATCTATCTATCTATCTATCTATCTATCATTCTATCATTCTATCATTCTATCATTCTATCATTCTATCTATCTATCTATCGATCGATCTATCTATCTATCGATCTATCGATCTATCTATCTATCTATCTCCCTCTCTCTCTTTCATCTGTCTAGCTGTCTACCTGTCTATCTGTGGTGCAGTGTCCTTGAGTGCAATGTAGTGTAGTGTAGTGTAGTGTGGTGTAGTGGAGTGTAGTGGAATGTAGTGTAGTGTAGTGTAGTGTAATGTAGTGTAGTGTAGTGTAATTTAGTGTAGTGGAGCGTAGTGGAGTGTAGTTGTATAGTTGTAGTGGAGTGTAGTGTAGTGTAATGTAGTGAAGTGTAGTGGAAGGTAGCGTAGTGTAGTGTAATGTAGTGTAGTGTAGTGGAGTGTAGTGCAGTGTAATGTAGTGAAGTGTAGTGTAATTTAGTGTGGTGGAGTGTAGTGTAGTGTACTGGAGTGTAGTGTAATGTAGTGTAGTGTAGTGTAATTTAGTGTAGTGTAGTGGAGTGTAGTTGTGTAGTTGTAGTGTAGTGGAGTGTAGTGTAGTGGAATGTAGTGAAGTGTAGTGGAAGGTAGTGTAGTGTAATGTAGTGGAGTGTAGTGTAGTGTAATGTAGTGTAGTGTAGTGTAATTTAGTGTAGTGGAGTGTAGTTGTGTAGTTGTAGTGTAGTGGAGTGTAGAGTAGTGGAGTGTAGTGAAGTGTAGTGGAA
>CAMXCT020001757.1:10677-35677 GCA_947184155.2 Cladocopium goreaui | reverse complement strand
TTCGCCGGAACCTTCTCCGGAACCTTCTCCAGAACCCTGTTGAACCTGACTTGGCTTTGCACCAAGGCTTCCTGGAACCTTCTCCGGGAACCTTCTCCGGAAACCTGTTGAACTTGACCTGGCTTTGCACCAAAGCCTCCCAGCTTCTCCGGAACCTTTTCCAGAACCTTCTCCGGAACTTTCTCCGGAACCCTGTTGAACCTGACCTGTCTCTCACACCTTCTCCGGAACCACCTTCTCCGGAACCTCGTTGAACCTGACCCGGCGCCTGCACCAGTTCACACCGGAGCTATTCTGGGCTGAAGACCCCGTTGGCTGACGCTGTTGGGGAAAAACAGTCATATACAGATTTACTGGCACAAAATTTACTATCCCAGTGGAGCCACTTTTTGCTGGAACCCTGCTGTTTTAGATGCTACTTTTCCAATTTTTTCTGCGATTTATTGGCTTGAGAAAAAGGGTTCCCCGTTCTTTCAGCTACTTCTTCTCTCACCGGTTTTTGCTCTGAAGGCAATTTTCTGTGAGAAAAGAGTTTCTTCACAACCAGCGGTGTGAGATTATGTAAATGGTTTAAGTGGCAACAAGAATACTTGCCTTGGTTTGGAATGGCACCTTGCTGTGTCTATTCTCGACCCTTACTTGGGATGATGTGTTTGCCTCCCTCCGTTTCCCGTCCCTGCCCGACATGTTGTGTTGGCCCTTGGCCCTGCATGTTTGTCACCGCCTCGAAGTTGACGTGCAATAATTCAAAAGCGTTTGGTCCGCCCCAAAAAATGATTTGGCTAATCCAAGTGACAGATGCAAAATCTGTCCTACTTTGCCCGCACTGATTCAGATTAGGTAAGTGCCACAGTCACATCGTCAAAAGATCACAGATGCCCCAACATTCTCCTTATTCCTAGCGTGATTGGTCTAATGTCAACGCGTATGATTTGACAAATGGTTTGTCAACACTTGTGAACAGTGGTTTGTCAAGTCTTGTGCGCAACCAAGGAAGCATAGTCTGGGCGTCAACCCTACCTAGCATTAAGCCCAAAGAAGCGAAACTTGCACTGACAAACCTGTTCACACATTATTCATGTAACAAAAGACTTCCCTGTCACAGACCGTTACCGGAACTGACCGAGCTGGGTTTCCATTGGTTGCCTTTGAACGGTTGCACAAAATTCCATTTTTTTGCAAACAATATGTTGGAAAAATGCATGTTTCCAAATTAGACACCTTGGTGGAAAACTGGCAGGTCCGCGGGCGTCATCGAACTTCTCAGGAGCTGGGCATTAGTTGCAGCGCCGGTGGTGCTGGGCCTTCAAGAATTGCAGCCATTGGCGCAGGATGAAGACCGCCAACCAAGCATCAACAGCCACTATCCTGCCTTTGTGCACTCTGGGCCTGGAGTTCCAGAGCGCAAACCTTAGAGAATAGGACTCCAGAGCCGTGAAGTCAGCAATTGCCACAGCGAAAGATTGTACAGAATTGTTTCGTCATGTTTCGTCTTCAGTCGGGTGCGTTTGCTATTTGTGAAAGTCTTCTCGGGATGCGTGTGAGGTTATCTCACCGTGTCGGACTTCCTCAACAAGTTGCCACAGAGGCCCCACCGCTGGTTGTTTGTTGTTGGAATATCAGGTTGCACCATCAGCATAGCCCGATTAATTTTCCTGTCCGGGGTAGCCTGGAGGCTGCCCATCTCTTCCAACGCTTTGCTGAGATACCAAAAGGTGGCAGCTTGGCAGAACAGTTTCTCACGAGAGCAGCAAACACGTCACATGGTGTGACAACAAAATTTGATGAGAGTCCAGAGCTTTGAGGAACTAGCCCCGAAAGTGAAAAAGGCATTTGCTTGCCTTTTCTAAGGAAATATGTTCGATGGGAAACTCCAGATCTCCCAGTTGACTGAGGCAAAGATTTGGGCAAGGGCAACCCAGACTCGGCATTTTGAAAACACAATCGCCAGAATAGACCCCAACTATGCTCCAACTTTTGTCCTTTCCATTTTCTTCCGCTCACTTTCTTCCATTTTGCAACAGTCGCATTTGTCACGGCTCGCAGCTGACAGGTCCTTGTGGCGCTTTGTGGCTTGGCGTAAGATGCGCTGGTAAGACTTAGTAAGACTTGGTGAGGTGGTGCCAGTGGGTGCCACACCCGGGTGCGCAGTGCCGATGTACCGATGTTCAAGTTCTGTTCAAGCAGTGATCAGCTCGTTTCTGTGGGCAGGATAGGTTGCTGGAAATCTGTGCATTTTGGTGCTTCACAAAACCCACCAGGTTTTCCACGTTGTTTTCTTGCTGCGCTCTGACTTTTGTCCAAGATTTACTTTGAAGCACCCGCTCTCCCCCAGTGCGGAGCAGTGATTGCAATCTAAGCTCTTCAGAAATGCCATGCACTGCGCTGTCTAGAAGTTCAGGCCATCATCATTTTCTGACAGCATTTGTTTGTACTTGACCAACATGCCAGCGGTCGGCTGTTCAACGGTCAACCTTCATGATCCTTCATGTGCTTTCCAATGTTTGAATGTCCTTGGATTGGGTGCATGTAAGAGACGTTCGGCCTGTTGCTGGTCAGTCCGACGGAAACACTTTAGCTTTAGCGTGGTACAATGTGGTACAAACTCGAGTCGGCTCGAGTACGTCAGCCAGTAACTTGAGCCCGAAGTGCCTGCACTGAGAGAGTAGCCCTGACGGACGGCATGGTGTTATATGTGTATATCTATATGTGTGCGTGTGTGTTCTACATCTTCTTGAATTATGTCTTGTCCTGAAAGAACATGCATGTACCGCAGAACACCGTTTCATCTAATGATCACCGTATTTCCAAGGAAATCCATCTACTGAAATGGCTGTTTGTGAACATTTACTTTAATCTTTGAAAGCTTTTGCTCTCATTGCGGGCATCAGAAAAGGCTAGTGTTTCATGTCAATGCGCAATTTTCAAGAAGAAAGTTGCATGTTGTTGTATCAAACGCGCGCTACACTCTCAGAGGGAATGCCTCGCAGGCTGATACTGCACATTCTGAAAGCACGATGGCATATTCTAATGATCGCCCTTGCAATGAATGCAACGTCTAGCTCAGTGCTTTTTAGTTTTGGCAGTCCGAGGGTTGTACTCTGAAGTGAGAAGGCATTTTTGTTCAAAAAAAAGACGTTCAGGTTGCAAAGGGATTCACAACGTTTGAAAGGTATGTTGCCCTTCTCGCGCAAATACCTTGTGCATCTTTTTGTTCACTTGTTAGGCAGTGTCTTCATTGAAATCTTAGAATGTTTCGTTGGGCATGCTTGGGTGGCAAAGGTATTAAAAAAGGCGGCGGGTGCCAGCGACGGCCACTGAGAGTTTTGTTGGTTTCTCGCGTTTTTTTGCTCAAGCTGTTCGAGGTTTTCAGCAAAGGTTGGAAAACAGTTTGACCATGCGCCCAAAAAGCGCCCTGCAACCTTTTGTGGCACGGTGCGCTTTGCAGATAAGCATAGATACACTGCTTGGTCCTACCAATGGCGCCCTTCAAAAACCTTGCGCTGAAAGTTCTAGGAGCACGCTGCGTTTGCAAAAGCTCACCGGCCCATAGTGCTTTTGAAAATTAGAGCAGTTTTGACAGTTCAGAGATGTTCAGAGCCATTATCCAAAAAAAACTGAACACGGTGCCTTTGCGGTGCCTACAGAATTGCACAGTAGCTTGCGCGGAACGTAGTTTACGACAAGCTACATGCAATTGCACGCGCAAAGCCTATGCGAGACTACGCCCGGTGGGCGCTGGCCTACGTAGCGAATGGTGCTCTCGATGAAAAACAACATACGAGTTTCGCTTTGAGACACGCACATTCCTTTTCCCTTCCTCACACCATATCCCCGGACACGCCTTCTGCAGCCATCCCGCACTATCTTTGGATCATTCACCATTCGCTTCAGGTTGTGCGGTTGTAGGCGACAAGACTTGCTGCAAGTGTGGTTTGGCGCCTTCTTTAAGAGCATGTTTCAGCTTAGCTTTGTCAGCGCTGCGACATGTGTTTATGTCAAGATTTTTTGGTGGGTGGCCCAGTCCAATGCCAATTGTGCGCCTCCTAAGGTGACGTCTCCGACGTGTCGGAATTGGATAAAAAGTTTGCAGATCGTGCCTTCCGGGCAGCGGATCGTGATTCAGGCACAGATCTGGGAAATCTTTGTCGCCTGACTTACTGTCATTCATCACATGTGTCAGCAGCCATCTCGCACATTTGGGACTGCATGTTCTTGCTATTTTTTGGATGTCACGCAAACGTGCATCTCCGATGGGAAGCACATGTTCATACAAGAACGCTTTGACATGGGCGGGTGTCAATGTTTGATATACTGCTTGAAAATTGCGAGTTGGAGCACTTTCCGGGGTCTCAGAAGTTTAGCAGCCTTCCTCTGGAGAAGAGGGCGCCTGCATGCGCAAGCCCACGTAGGTGGCTTTATTGACGTTGAGGAGTTTGCTGTTTGGTATTCGTCGTTCTGCTTCGCTGAGGAGGCATGGGGAAGGACAGACAGGGAGAGCGAGAAAGTGTGTCTGTGTGTGTGTGTACCATCTGTATAGATGTAAAACTTCTAATTTGCAGGGGGTCACCGAGGTCCCGGGGGGGTCGGTGACCAACGAAGACACCTCCCCGGGACCCGTGTAAACGTACCTGCAGGACTCCGGTGGTGCACCTGGGCGCAATTATAAGTCGCAGCTGGTGGCCACCGGAGATATTAATTTTCATTTCTCCTGTTAGGTTTTACTGGGTTGTCTTTGCACGTCCGATGCATTCTACATCAGTAATTCGCAATGCTGTTTCTGAGCAAGTGTGTCATTCCTGCTGTATACGTCAAGTTGGCAGGAACCCTTCGGGGAAAGCCTTTCCAGGCTAACAATTGACAGTAAAACGATGTCTGAATTTACACTTTTGAATTAGTAATTCGTTTAAGTAAAGTGAACTGCTGGCCATTTTTCAGGGTCTCACACGTCGGTCGAGGGAGTGTTGAACAACTGGCCGCTGTACCGGGCCTCTTTTTCTTTTTCGCAGCCTTGCATAGTTGGCAGCCACGTTAACATCCGTTTTTCAACGTTGCTCGAGAGTTTGACTGACAAGTTGCATCATGACATGGCTCCATGTGGAGGTCTCAGGACATGCTTTAGGTGTGGTTCTTCTTTCTCTTGATGGTTTCTGGTGAGGTCCCAACTTGTGCACTTAATTCAGGGGTTGAACACGTTAGCCGTCCCGAGGGTTGTGACTTGACAGCCGAGGGCCTTTGAGCCTTATCACGAATACTGCATGAGTTGTGGTTGCATCATTTTTCTAACTAGTCCCCATGGGTCCCCTTTCTCATGTGTTTCTGCGTTCTCCTCCCTTCAGGTAGGTTGGGTCCTGCGCGTGCCGAGGTAGGCTTAGGTTTCGCTTTGTTAGGTTGGTTCAGGCGCTTCCGTCCTCCCCCTCCTCCGCTGGTCTGGTTGCGTGTCCGTCGGCCTTCGCTTCTCTTTTTCCTTGCCTTTTCAGGGTTTTGCCCGTTTCGGGCTAGGTGTGTTGTGTTGGTGTTTGCTCCTTCCCTCTTCTCTTGCGTTCCCCTCTTCGCGTCCTGGTTAAGTAACTTTCATTCCATTTTCACCTTCATTTCATGTTCATCCTCATCTCATCTGCCCCGCTGTGGCGGGGCGTGTGTGTGTACCATCTGTATAGATGTAAAACTTCTAATTTGCAGGGGGTCACCGGGGTCCCGGGGGGGTCGGTGACCAACGAAGACACCTCCCCGGAACCCGTGTAAACGTACCTGCAGGACTCCGGTGGTGCACCTGGGCGCAATTATAAGTCGCAGCTGGTGGCCACCGGAGTCCTATATATATATATTAATTTTCATTTCTCCTGTTAGGTTTTACTGGGTTGTCTTTGCACGTCCGATGCATTCCACATCAGTAATTCGCAATGCTGTTTCTGAGCAAGTGTGTGCAACATCTCAACAGATGTAAAACATGTACCTTGTCAATGTCGATTTCGATGTTTTTTATTTTTTATAATTTCTCCGGCTCGCGCATAATTCAGGGGGGGCAACCTCGTGAGCATAGCTGGTTGCCAAACGAAGAGGGCTATGCCACGGCTGATGTGGAGTTTGATCAACTCCACGTACCTGCAAACCATGTCCATTTCAATTTGTCTGTGTTTTGGTTCCAGCATGGCAGCCGGCTGGGCCAGTAACCGGCATGTCGGTGGTTTACAACTTTTTTTCCTACACTGCTGTCGCAATCTGATACTTGAAAGGGAAGGTGCAGCTTCCAATTCTACTTCAGCACGACTGGTGGCTACACGTGATTTGTGCATACAATGGAACTTCGACGATGGGTTTCTCCATTCCTGCCTGCGCTCTTTTTCTCCTATCAGATTTACTGAGCTGATCCAGCGCATAAGATACATTCCAACTTCAAAATTCGAAAGGCAATCTTGAGCAAGTGTGTTACTCATGCTGGATTTGACAAGATGGAATGATCCCCTCGGGGAATACTGGGCACCTCTCCAGGTAGTAAGTTGGACCCGTAATCGAAACCTGAAGTGAGGCGCTTTAATATGGTAATTCGTTTAAGTAAGTGGAACAGTTGGCCTTTTGTATCTTCTCATCTGTTGAACCACTGGCCGCTGTGCCTGGTTTCGCTTTTTTCATTTGAGAGACTGCCAAAGTGACTGACTGCTGTACTTGGGAAACGTCCTTTCCAATTGTGCCGAGAGTACTTCGGCAGTTCACAGTGAACACATAACAAGGTTTCCAGGCTTCAGGCCATGCCTGCAGGTGTGGTGATTACTTTCTTTCTATGGTCGTTGGTGAGGTACAGTCGCGCATTAATTCACAAGGGTTGAACACGTCAGCTGTCCAAGGGGTTGAAGAGACGACGGAGGGCCTTTGAGCCGTATCACGACTTATGAGCTGGAAGTTGGATGTACCGAGCATTGAAACATGTGTTTTCGTTGTTGTTTTTCATTCTCTTCCTGCCTAAGCGCTCCTCGCCGTGCTGCCCAACATGCTTCCTGTCTCGTGGATGCTGTGATGGAATTCTTGGGATCCCCAGTGGACCCGTTCAACAATCCAATGATGAGCCCTATGGTGCCATGGGCTGGCCTTCAACAAGGATCAACAAGGCATAGGAGGTCCAGTCAACGGAGGAGATCTTCACTTACACCAACAAGTTCACCAAGTCTAACAGCAACAGGCTCAGTCTCAGGCTCAGATTCAGTTGTTGCAGCAGCAGAACGCCTTATTGACCCAACAACTGACAGTCCAACAACCTCCAATGTCCACTTCTCAACCCACGCCTCCACCAGCTGAATTTCCACCTGCTCCAAGCTCACCTCCAGTCCAATCACCTCATGCCCATACTCCGCTACAAAGAAAAGAAGATGGCTAAAGTCTGCAAAGGGGAAGCTCGCAAAGCGATGAACACTTCCAGGCGTCTACATCGAGTCAAACCAAAGGCTTCAGGCTTGTCGCGGGGTACTTCCCGTTGCCTACTCCTTGCCCTTCTGGGCCACAGTCGATTCCACCCCCCGCCGTGCAATCACTACCCTCTGCCACACCTCCACAGCAACAACCACCAATGCCACAACAGCCACAAGAGCCACAACAGCCACAACAGCACAAGGAACATCACAAGATTAGCACCTAAAAAAAAAAAAATGGTCCCATCCACAAAGAATGCACACCACACAAAACAGATTGGAAGAGTATTGTGCATCTTCCCTGGAGTGTGGAGTGGGGAGCGCAATGCGGGAGTTGAAAGTGCGAAGTGTAAAGTGTAGCGTGAAGAGTGTAGGGTGTGGAGTGTATTGTGTGGAGTGTGGATCGTGGAGTATAGGGTGTGGAGGGTAGTGTAGGGTGGGGGGAGCAGCGCGTCAAGTTTACGGTGACATGGGTTCATGAACCGCCCCAAACAAAAATTGAAAAGATCATCCTAAGGCCCGGTTGACGCTGCATTGTATGGCCATGAGCCTTTTATAGCTGCTTCAATGACTAGTCCCACATTAAAACCCCACGTGTTGCACTTTAGTACAAATAATGTGCTGACGCAAAAACAGCCGGGCAGGTGCGCCTTCCACACTGCATGTTGGTCTGAAATTGTTCATATGGCGTTCACATGATGCAAGGGAATTCTATTGTGTAGAAAGCCGCAAAACACTACAGAGAGCCTTGCAAGGGAGACCCGGCAAAAAGGGCGTGCGCCAGCCCTTTCCAGCTATTAAAAAATAAAAAATTACACCCATGTTTCCACCAAGGTCATGTGCAATTCAAAATTCATGGAACTGTCTGGCACACTCCTGTTGGGAAAAAAAGAAGACAGAAGAAGGGAGACAAGCACCAGAACCCCAGCCCGAAGCAGGAGGAACCAGGAAATCCATGAAGGAACAGAAGCCCTTTCCTGAGAAAAGAAAGGAGAGAGAAGAAGGAAGACAAGCACCAGAACCCCAGCCGGAAGCAGGGTGAACCAGGAAATCCATGATGGAACAGAAGCCCTTTCCTGAGAAAAAAAAGAAGAAGGGAGACAAGCACCGGAACCCCAGCCCGAAGCAGGAGGAACCAGGAAATCCATGATGGAACAGAACCCTTTTCCTGAGAAAAGAAAGAGAGAAAAGAAGGAAGACAAGCACCGGAACCCCCGCCAGAACGAAGAGAAACCAGGAAACCCATGATGAAACAGAACCCCTTTCCTGACGAAAGAAAGAAGAGAGAAGAAGGGAGACAAGCACCGGAACCAAAGAAGAGAGAAGAAGGGAGACAAGCACCGGAACCCCAGCCGGAACCAGGAGGAACCAGCAAATCATGATGGAACAGAACCCCTTGTCTGAGGAAAGAAAGAAGAGAGAAGAAGGGAGACAAGCACCAGAACCCCAGCCGGAACCACGAGGAACCAGCAAATCATGATGGAACAGAACCCTTGTCCTGAGGAAAGAAAGAAGAGAGAAGAAGGGAGACAAGCACCGGAACCCCAGCCGGAACCAAGAGGAACCAGCAAACCATGATGGAACGCAACCGCTTTCCTGAGGAAAGAAAGAAGAGAGAAGAAGGGAGACAAGCACCGGAACCCCAGCCGGAACCAGGAGGAACCAGCAAATCATGATGGAACAGAACCCCTTTCCTGTGGAAAGAAAGAAGAGAGAAGAAGGGAGACAAGCACCGGAACCCCAGCCGGAACCACGAGGAACCAGCAAATTATGATGGAACAGAACCACTTTCCTGAGGAAGGAAAAAAGAGAGAAGAAGGGAGACAAGCACCAGAACCAAAGAAGAGAGAAGAAGGAAGACAAGCACCGGAACCCCAGCCGGAACCAAGAGGAACCAGCAAATCATGATGGAACAGAACCCCTGTCCTGAAGAAAGAAAAAGAGAGAAGAAGGGAGACAAGCACCGGAACCAAAGAAGGAACCAAGAGGAACCAGCAAATCATGATGGAACAGAACCCCTTTCCTGAGGAAAGAAAGAAGAGAGAAGAAGGGAGACAAGCACCGGAACCCTAGCCGGAACCAGGAGGAACCAGCAAATCATGATGGAACAGAACCCGTTTCCTGAGGAAAGAAATAAGAGAGAAGAAGGGAGACAATTACCGGAACCCCAGCCGGAAACAGGAGGAGCCAGCAAATCATGAGGGAACAAAAGCCGTTTCTAGCAAGAATTGAGAACCCCATTCAGCTCAAGAGCTGTTTGGGGAATAAAAGGGCACCACTCCAGCGGGGTCAATATGAAGCTGGTCCATCAGATCTTCACATTCGTCAACATCATGCGATCTGATGCTTGTCAAGTGTATTCTTGGATCCAACACGATCAGCATGTTGGCGCGTTGCGTTTCCTGGGTTTTGCAAACGGAGTTGGCCCGCGGAGACAAGGTTTAGCTTCATGTGGACCTGTGATCTATCATGTTCTTCTTGTGGTAGGTGACCGTTCGGCCTCAAGTCCGGCAGACGCGAGAATTGGCTCGACAGATGGGGCTTGAAATTTGCAGCTTGGCATGAATATGAAAGAGAAGGCACCCGCTTGCTTTTTACGGCGCGGAGCTCTGTGAAAAGGTTAGTTCACGTAAACCGCAAATGTCAGTTTCCTTTGGCATGGTTGATAGCGAAGGACATGCAATGATTAGTTTGTCGTCGCTGAGGGGCTATCGAGAAGTTCAGGCACGCCGTGCCGGCAGTTGGTATTGCTGTAAATGTTCGCTATCAGCGGTCAACCTTCACGATTTCTGGTGTCACAATTTGTGTGTGTAAGCCCGCCCCAAAGGCTGGAGGTGAGTTCCGGTGAGAGAGTGAATGCCTGCACGCAGCATTGTTCTGTTTGTTTTTCCCCACATCTTTGTGTGGGGTTCTTGCTTTTGATTCTGTATCCCCCTCCACCTCCGCCTCCTCGTTTTCCTCCGCCGCGCCCGCTCTCTGTCACACGCCATCTTTGCCACACCATCTTTCACCACACAGCTTTGCACACCAGTGTCGCACACAACTTCGTCACACGCCATCTTCCACCACACCATCTTTCGCACACAACTTTGTCACACACCATCTTCCACCACACCATCTTTCTCACACAACTTTGCACACCACTTTCACACACAACTTCGTCACACACCATCTTCCACCACACCATCTTTCACACACAACTTTGCACACACACACACACCCACACACACACTTGCTCAGAACAATCTTTGCGAATTCTGATGTGGAATGCATCCTACGTCCAAAAACAATCCAGTTATACCTGACAGGAATGGGTCGGGGAACTGACCCGAGAAATTTCGAAAAGTTCTTCAAAGGCAAATGAAAAATGCAGATTGCGACAACAGTGCAGTAGAGAAGAAGCCTCAATTGGAAATAATCGACATGCCGGTTCTTGGCTTGGCCGGTTGCCATCAGCGAAAAAAGTGAAGTTATCAGATTGGTCTTGCAAGCTATGTCCACGACATCCATGCCAAGATCTGCAGGTACAGGTGAATGATCAGTTCACCCTTCCCCCATCATGCCATAGCTTCGTTGCGTCAGGTAGGTATGATGGGCCTGACGAAGTTTTACATCTCTTCAGATGGGTCACACACACGCCCTGCTGCCGCAGGGCTTTTTTGGAAGACGCACCAATCTCGTGAAACAAAGCTCTGATACGGTCTACTGGCCTCGGATATAGTAATCAAAATGCCAGAGACAAAATGAATTACCGAAATTTGAGTACATCAAAGAATCAGAAGCCAAGGGCGAGAATGGCCAGGATCTAATCCGAAATGTCAGAGATGTCCTCGAGGTTGCCTGCTTGAACGTGTTGGGCCAGAGTGTTTGCCGTGATGGCAAGATGGCTTGAGAGATGGGATAGGTCTGATGCTGACCATACCTGAATGGGATTGGCATTTGGATCCGCTGGGGCAGTTTCAATCTTCTCAAGGATCGGAGCACTGAATTCACGATCCGCGATCAACACATTGTAAAGGACAGTAGCCAGTTGGTTGATCTGGCTTGGAACAGATAGTTGGCCTGTTTCAACTGCCACCGAGGTATCGTCTGCCAGGTCTGAGATTTCTGCATCCTCACCACCTAAGGCAGCTTTGTCAGGCGATCCGTGATATTGATGGTCTCGAGGATACCAGGCAGACTGATCCTCTTGCGGATACCAGGTGGGTTGGTCCTCATAGACCTGGTCAATATTGTAAAACCGGCGCCCATAATTTGATAAGCGGGTGGCTTCAGCCCAACTGTTTACATAGCCGCCTCCACGTGGTCGTACATGACCAATCATTCCATTGAAGAAAGATTCCGGTTGACGATTTCGTTCCGTTCCCTGATTGTCAACCTCCGTGATCATCAATCTTCGCACTGGAGTGCCGGATTGGTATGTAGTGACTTCTTTGAATATATGTGTATGAAGTACCCGGTGATGTTGAGACATCTCGGATTGGAGCGGGTATGCT
The DNA here is from genome assembly GCA_947184155.2 of Cladocopium goreaui. Taxonomy (NCBI): domain Eukaryota; class Dinophyceae; order Suessiales; family Symbiodiniaceae; genus Cladocopium; species Cladocopium goreaui. Next base: position 23,778 of record CAMXCT020001757.1, on the reverse strand, counting down.
TCTTGGTGGTGCCAGTTTTGACTGGCAGTTGGCATTGGAATGCCTGGTGCCGATGGCGAGTAGCCAAATGGAGGGGGTTGGTGAGATCCTGGTGTCGTAGATGTGCCTGGTAAACGAAGTGCTTGTGGTGTGGAGGAATCAGCAGCTGACGAGGACGCAGCTTCGGAGGCATGACGATGGCGATAAGGATTCATGGGCTGTGACCAAGAGTCGAACCGAGAGGTTCCGTGGGGAATCTAAATCAGCAGAGGAGGAGTCCCTCTTTGTCATATTGCATTCTGGAGCCAAACACATACGAGATAGTGGAGAGTATCAGAGAAAATTTTTACGGAGAAGTCAAAGGCAAACAATGTCAATGAAATTGACAATCCACGAAAGAGATTGATACCGCACAATTTTCCCGAATGCGTAGCAAGGGTTCCCGTTTCACTCTGGGGGTCTGGGGGTTGAGGGTGTGTTCGCTCGACGTTGCGTTCACGGTCGCAACCGTCCGCAACCGTCCGCGCGAGGACCATATGGCCGTGCCTATGGGAAGTTCTGCAGAGGTGGTCATTTTTGGAGGTTTCAGACGTGTCGTTGCTTCGTTTCGCGTGGCAGGCGTGGCACTTCGTGACATTCAGACGTGTTTTGCAACGTGTTGAAAATCGTTTCGCGTGGCAGGCGCAATACTTTTGTGACGTTGTCAGAAGATGTGTTGCAGTTTTCGTGGCAGGCGCAGCACTTTGGACGTGTCCATCGTCATTTTTCGTGGCAGGCGCAGCACTTTAGACGTGTCCTTTTGCGTGTTTTTTGTAAATCGCATTGGCAGGGCTGCGTCAAGTGGTGACAAGGTGCAAATTCCGTGGCAGGCGTGGCATTTTCTCACATGTGTTGAAAATTGACGGAAGCCTCGCACGAAACATCGATTTTGAGGTTACAAATTTTCAGGTTCTAAGGAAAACTCGTAGGAAAACGTCGATTTTGAAGCTGCAAAGTGTCAAAATTGGAGGAGGTCTCGCACGAAATGCTCGTTTTGGTGCTCCCACCTGTCTCGTCTCGCGTCTCTGGTTTTCCCGTGGCCGCGCCGTGTCTATGGGGGAAGCTGCAAAACTTGTCTTTTCGTTATGTTGCCAACTGTGAAAATTGCCGGAAGTCTCGTACGAAATGATCGTTTTGGTGCTCCCACGTATCTCGTCTCGAGTCTCTCGTTTTCCAGAGGCGTCGCCGTGTCTATGGGGGAAGCCGCAAAACCTCTCCTTTTCGAATGTTTCCACGCAGGTTGTCCTGTCGTTTTGCGTGGCAGGCGTGGCACTTTGTGACATTCCAACCTGTTTGTTAATGTGTCAAAAATGTCAAAATTGGAGGAAGTCTCGTACGAAATGCTGGTTTTTCTGCATCCACGTGTCTTGTCTCGAGTCGCTGGTTTTCCTGTGGCGTCGCCGTGTCTATGGGGGAAGCCGCAAAACCTCTCCTTTTCGAATGTTTCCACGCAAGTTGTCATGTCGTTTTGCGTGGCAGGCGTGGCACTTTGTGACATTCCAACCTGTTTGATAACGTGTCGAAAATGTCAAAATTGGATGAAGTCTCGCATGAAATGCTCGTTTTTCTGCACCCACGTGTCTCGTCTCGAGTCTCTGGTTTTCCTGTGGTGTCGCCGTGTCTATGGGGGAAGCTCCGCACTCCACACTCTACACTTTACACACACTCCACAATTTACACTTTAGACCCCACACTCTACACTTTACACTCCACCCTTTACACTTTGCACTTTAGACTCCTCACTCCTCACCTGAGACTTTACACTCCACACTCCACACCTTACACTGCACTCTACACTTTCCACTCCTCACTCCTCACTCTACACTTTACACTCCACACTCCACACTCTACACTTTACACTCCACACTCCACACTTTACACTACACACTCCTTACTTTACACTCCACACTTCACACTCCACACTTTCCACTCCACACTTTACACTCCTCACTCCACACTTTACACTCCTCACTCCTCACCTGAGACTTTACACTCCACACTCCACACTTTACACTACACTCTACACTTTCCACTCCTCACTCCTCACTCTACACTTTACACTCCACACTCTACACTTTACACTCCACACTCCACACTTTACACCACACACTCCTTACTTTACACTCCACACTTCACACTCCACACTTTCCACTCCACACTCCACACTCTACACTTTACACTCTACACATTTTACACTCCACGCTCTACACACCACACTCTACACTTTCCACTCCACATTTCGCACTCCAGACTTTACACTCCACACTCCACACTTTACACTTTACACTTTACACTCCTCACTCTACACTCCACACTCCCCACTTTACACACCACACTCCACACTCCACACTTTCCATTCCACACTTCGCACTCCACACTCCACACTTTACTGTGCACTCCACACTCCACACTTTATACTTTACACTCCTCACTCCACACTCCACACTTTACACTCCTCACTTTACACTCCACACTCCACACTCTACACTTTCCACTCCAGACTCCACACTCCACACTCTACACTTTACGCTCCACACTCCACACTTTACACTCCACACTTTACACTCCACACTCCACACTTTACACTCCACACTTTCCACTCCACACTCTACGCTTTACACTCTACACTATACACTCTACACTCCACACTTTACACTTTACACTCCACGCTTTCCACTTTACACTCCTCACTCCACACTTTACACTCCACACTTTACACTCCACACTCCACACTCTACACTTTACACTCCATACTCCACACTCTACACTTTATACTCCGCATTCTACACTTTACACACTCTACACTCCCCACTCCACACTTTACACTCCACACTCCTTACTTCACACTCCACACTCCACACTCTACACTTTCCACCCCACACTGCAGACCGGTAACAAGGGAAACATGTACAAGACTGTTCAAATATAAACTATTGCAGAAAGGTATTGTGCGTGACTCTATAACCATGTGTTTTGACATCTGTACCATTAACATACGTGTGAGCATTCGGGTTCGTGGGCTTCATCTTGTTTTGGGACTGAACATCCAAGTTTTCAGCCCAGATAGACAGAATATCAAACGGAAGGCAAAAGTTGACCCGCCACGTGCTTTGCAGCAATTGCCCATATGAGATGGTTGTTGTTTTAACTTTGATATGGAAAAGCATCCATTTAGTAGCAAGATCCATGTGGAAGCACTAGCGTCACGTTGGAAGACAAAAGAGGATCTCCCTCGGTCTGTGAAAAGGCCAAGTGTGCTAATCCCATATTCTCCATATCTCTCTGTGTGTGGTGTATTTACTTACACTTGGGGCATGTTTGATGTAAATGTGAAGACGTATGTACAAGATCAATCCATGTGTGGAACATTTTTGTATTTTGCCAGAGTCAGAGTCAAAACTGCATGTATTTTGCACATGTCCATAGTCATGTGTTCCTTGCCATTGGGCCATTTGTCCGACAATCACCAATTAATTTCGGTCAACGGTTGATTCATGATTCTTTTTTGGCCAGAAATGGAGGAATGTAAGAAAGTTCACTAACAATCACTGTTTTAGATGCATCTAAAAGTCAACAACGATTGGGGTGTTTCGGAATGTGCTGCCAATGAATGTGCTGCCAATCCCTGTAGATAGCTGCCAATCGCTACTGCCGTTGCAGGATGTGGATTGGCCCGGTTATGCACCTTGCTTCGACGAAATCGTGGGTAGTTGGGGCATGGACTGGTTATGTCCCACTAACCAAAGCCCTAGAGTTCCACTGGCTCGCGGCTCTCAGTCAAAGATGCACCCCATAGCAAAAGGCGAAGTTGTGATCTGGCGAAGTCCTAGCAATGATCCATTTAATCCATGTTTGTTGCTCCAATATCCTATCTACATACATATATGCATCCATCCATACATCCATCCATCCATCCATTCATGCATGCATGCATCCATCCATCCATCCATCCATTCATGCATGCATGCATGCATCCATCCATGCATGCATCCATCCATACATCCATCCATCCATCCATCCATCCATCCATCCATCCATCCATCCAAGGCACATTACATATACTGTATATACATATATGTATATGTATATGTATATATATATGTATATGTATATGTATATGTATATGTATATGTATATAGATATATGTCGTAGATTCCACTATATGGATATTGGTCTCTTACTACCAGGCTCTTCCGCTTTCCGAGGCTTTCATGGGATCGCCCCCCGAGTCGGACTTTGAAACGGAGGGCATTGGAAAGGACATCGCCAAGGGCTTGGAAAGTGTCTGTTGCTGGGATGCACTGCGTTGAATTCGACAAAAAGTTGGCCGTTGCTGGGATATCCCAAGCATATAGGGTGATTACTCAGCCCCAAATATGGTGATACCCCTTACCCTCTGGTAATTTAACATAGCTATTGAAAATGACCATTTATAGTGGATTTACCCATTAAAAATGGTGATTTTCCATAGTTCTGTTAGTTTACCAGAGGGTAAACACCTGTTATTTTTCGGTAAATACCCATGTGTCTGAGCGAATCCCAACCGATCGTGATCTACGGGGTCGGATATTCTGGTCCCATGGAGGTCACGTGATGACCAGAAGGGATGACAGAGACTGTATGGCTTAGTGGTTCCAGATATTTGCATTGATTAGAGACTATAGTTATTAATGGATCTTATAATAAATATCATTGATAATATGATGATAGATTCCTATGATAATTAATTATCTATTACCCTCTGGTAAACGTTTACATAACTATGGAAAGATCCACCATTTTTAATGGGAAAATCCACTATTTCTATGGCCATTTTCAATAGCTATGTTAAATTACCAGAGGGTACTGTATCAGATACCTTGGTGGAACCTAAACCCGAGTGTTATGAGGGTCATTTAGATACCGAGTTAGAAAATTTATGCCATGGGTCATTCATATATTAGATACCAGGGTCTAGATCCCCATGTCACCGATTTATAAGTTGCTTTCTTCGTCAATTATATACTATAGAGATTGCATAAACACATTTTACGACTATTGTAGTTAAGTAAACCCAACGTAGCTATCAAACATCAGCTTTAAATGCCATGAAATCCCACATCAAATTGCTGCTGAAATCACATGTTTTCCCATATATTTGGGGGCCCCCATGATATGTGCCCCAAGATGTGGGATGCAACGTGGCGGGGCACCCTTAAGGTGACATTGAGGTGCACGTTACGGAGACTGGGCGGAGATGGGGGGCTTTTGGATGGGGAGATCTTTCTCCACCAATCATGATGTTTTTCGCAAGCAACAGCGTCAATTTTTGGCATCAAACATGTATTTGTGTGTTGTTTTTCGTGTTAGATGAATGTAAAGTATACCATTATATCCAACATGTGGACTCGGTCAATATCTATCAAGTGTCAAGAATTGCTGCCATAGCCATATCTATTAATCAATGCTATCACATCAGAATTATTCAGAATTCATATGTCAATGCTGCGGTGAAGATTCTATGGTTCCAGGATCCTCCATGAATATCAACTTATCGAGTTGATGAATTCATGTCGTCATTTCCATGGTTTATGATTGTCATAATAAGCATCACTAAGTTAGCTGCTGTTGGTATCCATAGTAATTATTCTATAGCTGCTATAGATATAGTACAAACATCTACAAACCAGGAATCAGAATAAGCCAACAGACACTTTTTGGCACTTCTCAGCATTCGAATTTTCCAGGATGTGAACAACAAATCAGGGGGATATAATTATGTACCTTGTGGTTATTTCACATAGCTATGGACAATCACCCAATAAATCATTTAAAATCATCTATTTTTATGGGCCATCAGTGCCCATAGCTATGTGAAAAACGGTATGTTTCAGCTCTTTTTTGGCCCACCATTGGAGGATCGTAAAGAAGGTACCCTCCGGTGCTGGGGAGTGGCCACCTCAAATCCACATCCCCATGTTGCCTGACGTCCCCTCACTAAATGGTCTTTCAACATGGCAGAAATGGCAGAAATGATTGGTGTAGGGCCCATTCACTTCTGAAAATGTCCAGAATGGTTTAAGGGACATATATATATATAATATAATATATATATATACATGTAGGAAACTCCGGAAAAACATCGGTGATGCAGCCCATGGTTTATGGTTTCGATGTCCTTTTAAAACCGGCCATTTTTATCAATTTTTCATACATTTTCATCACGAGAATTCAGAAACTTCTTTTCGTCTTGGCACATTTTTGCGGCAAAAACGGCTATGGTTTTTTGTTTCATCAACTCATCGAAGAATCCGATGTTTTTTTTTGTGAAATAACTCAGGATTATTCCTGGAAAAAGTTAAGCAAAACAAATCGAACAACAAAAACCAGGATCTGGACACATCAAATATCATAAAATCATATAGATCTCACGATTATCCATCTTTGGTGGGCTTGAATGACTTAGTAAATGGCCGTCCGTCCCCTGAAGGAAGTTCGATGGTCGGACTGCTGGGGCAATGCCGTGATCGGTGACGGCCTAGCGGCTGGAGAGCTACATGGTGCCATGGCAGCAGTGTACTCCACGGTTTCTGCCATATTCAGTGGTTAAATATGGTTAGATATATGGTTATGTCATGTTATATAGATATATATATAGATATGGTTAAGGTTTGCTTAAATAATTAAATATATGGATATTCTCATTGGTTAAACTCCTATAGATTTGATGCGCACATCATCAAAACAAACATATCAAAACCATGGCGATTCTCCTCGGTGATCTGGCGCATCCGCAGGTTGCATGACCTACACGCATACCTACGGTGCTCGCAATCGTTTCTGCGAGTTCAGTAAGCCCATCTTGAAGGACAACAAGCCGGGAGGTGCCGCAATGGGTGTCCGATGGGTGCTTCAACTGGAGGGCTTCAAGTCTTGTTGGGATACCAAACATATACCATAGTTGTGATGATTCTGGATGAAGTTGGGTTGCAAAGTTTAAGACTTCCATGTATAGTCGAGATATGTATGATATTATATATATATGTATAAATAACTATAAACACATACATAGATACAAACGTACATACGTATACAGTAGATTCATACAAACATGACATGACGTGACATGACATGACATACCCCGACACAGACATGCATACATAGATGTATACTAGTCAGTAAGACAAGAAATAAATGCAGGATATATCGAAGATGAACCATGTTTATAAAGGAATCAACGGATTCAATGGGAATTCGTCAGTTCACCCTGGTACCTCAATGTACCTTGATCTTTTACATCTCATAAAAATTCTTCAAAATGAAACCCATCAAGATATTTTTGTTTTCCCAATAAGTTTCCCCAAAGTTTCACCCATTTCTGGACATCATTGGGTCCAAAAATTTTGGGGGCACAATGACTTAGCCTCGCCTCGGCAGGCATTCTGGTGAAATTGGACGAATTTGGCGACCCAGTTGTCACTGGCGATTCGGATCTCAGCGGTTTCTCGGTGCGACGATCTTAAGATAGCCATGGTATAGATGACCCATAGAAATAGAGGATTTTCCCAGCTAGAAACCTCCATTTATCAGGGATTTTCCATGGCTATGTTAGTCATAACCAGATGGTAAGATATACTGACCCCCAAAAAAAGGATAGCATCAAAATCCTATAGTAAAATATCGTGGTAACTCTGTCTGAAATGAAACTTTGCTGGGTTGCTACAAAAGGGTGTTAGTAGGGCTTAAGTTTCGTGAGTGTAACAGGCTTTTATTCCAGATGAGGAAGTTCCACCATGAACTGGTCGGAATTTCTGTGTCCCAGCTGTGGCCTTGGAATTTGTGTGTCCAAATATGGTGGTTTCCTAAGTCATGGGGGTACCCCAAATCATCCTTTTTAATAGGCTTTTCCATTAACCATCCATTTTGGGGTACCACCATTAAACCCCCAAATGGGGTCAAAGATTCTAAGATTCATATTGCTAAAGGATGCCTCTAGGCGCCATTGCCAATGGATCTATCGCAATTTTGGGCACTTCAAACTTCAATCCCTACTTTGCCCGCTTCAATCCCCTCATGGCCAGTTCAAATCCATTTTCTCCAGTTTGTTTGTCTCCATTCTTGCTGCTTTCATCGCCATTTCGCCGAACTCTTCATCGAGGTAAGAAGGTGGTTGACGTGGTGGGCTGGGCCCCCACCGCGGATACCTTGGCTCTGGCGGAGAACAAGTGCACGAAGCAACGCTTCCAGGGATACACCATAGTTCAGCCAACGGTCAACACAGGCCATGGCCCAGTGCCCTTTTATGATCCTGTCGGAATGGTCGGGAAAAATATGGGATACCACAGTTTCAGTTTTTTTTGTCTGAAAATGGGGATAACCGTGGATAACCACTATATAATTTACTTTCTTCGAGTGAACATAGTTTCCGACTTACCATGCGGAAGTATATATGGCATAATATATATATATATATACAGTATACATAATTATATATATATGTAGTATTCTGACACTCTTTCTGGCATTCTTTCTGACACTCATGCTCTTTCTGGCATTCTTTCTGGCATGTGTTTTGACATTCTTTCTGGCATCTAGTTCTGGCATTCTATCTGGCGTCTATTCAGGCATTCATTCTGGCATTCTATCTGGCATCTATTCTGACATTCTTTCTCACATCTATTCTGACATTCAATCTGGCATGAGTTCGGGTCCAGCCGTGCCCAGCTGCATCCGGAGCTCGCGATATGGTTCGGATCCGTTCATGCCCACAGTCAATATAAGCTGGCAGAGGAAGAAGAAGACAACGAGGAGGAGAAGAAGGTGGAGAAGAAGGACGGAGTTGCACCTTTGTTAAAATCTAGAGACCCTCACCTGGCAGGTGGGGAAAAATGGCAGTTTTCATGGTAAAGAAACAATGGAAAACTAAGGTTTTAAACCTATTTTCAGACGAAGCCGTGTAGGAAATGCCATGATTGGCATGGGTCAAATGAGGCAGGTTGATGGTTGGTTGTTTTCCGACACCTTGCTGATCACCGCCGTGAGTTTAAGGAGATCAGATAGATGAGCCACTGAGAGTCACTGATTCAACAACTTTAAACAACTATGGTTCATTGGAACATGGCCCCTGGAAAAGGATACTCATAATAGTTTCAAATAAAACTGCAACATGTGTGGGTTTGCCACTTCCATGATCATTTCCAAGAGATTCAACTAAGGTCCCAGTCTTTGACTGTGCACGCCAGTATCACCGATTGATACATGGGACAACCCCCAGTTGGGACCTCCAATTCTGAGTTGGTCTATAAACCCATCTGATCATCTAAATATCGTTGTATCTACCATGAACCAGTCACTAAACCTAATTATAAACCAACAGAAATCTATCATCAATATAGTAATAGTTTATAAATCTGAATTTTACTTGCTCAAATCCCAATTCTTAGTCCAATCCTTGGTGGAATGTACTCTACCAGACGCTACCAACTGGATTGCAGCAGGCAACGCCAACAACGATGCGCTCAAGACTTTGCTGGACGGTGACGCTGATGCCATGTGGGTCTACGCAGACCAGGCCGGTTGAAGTCCTCGGCCCGAGCGGTTGCCGCAACTGGTACATGATTTTAGGCAACTGAAAGGAAGGTCAATGGGAGATCTTCAGGATCCTAAAATGGAGGTACGTTAGTACCATATAAGTCATATTTTTGGCCATATTTTCAAGGCCAATTTAGGATCCTGGAATGGCCATCGAGAAGGACTTACCAATGAACATAGTTGTCCTAACCAAAACACCCTTTTGGAAAACACATCTGTCCATGCGGGATTTCATCGCCAAAAAGGTGGGAACACGAAAACTGGGGATTTAACCATTGAGGCCATCAGTCCAAAGACGGGGCTTTTGACAAAGGGGGTTTGACAAATAGAACGCCCAAATGATTAAAACATCGATGATCATCGATGTAGCCCCATAGATATTAGAGGAAATCATCAAACAGTGCCCTTAGATTTATTGCTTGGAAATTATACCCTCTGGTAAACTAACATAACTATGGAAAGATCCACCATTTTCAATGGGTAAATCCACTATAAATGGCCATTTTCAATAGCTACGTTAAATTACCAGAGGGTATCTCAAGTAGCCACTGCAAAAAAGGTCGTCAAATCCCTGCTGGAGTTCCATCCGGCAGCAGTTCCATCGGGGAGTTTCGGTTGAACATGTTGGACAAGGCCATGGATTTTTTCATTGAATCATCTGGGTAAATTATAACAACCTCACTGCGACCTCACTGGAAATCATGGTTAGTAAGGGAAATCATCCTCAGATGGCCTTAATTCAGGTTAGTGAAATATTATAATTTACCCAGAATCATGATTCATGTGCTAAACCCAATGCCATAAACCATCCTAATTACGATAAAATTGATGAATAGGTACCGGTAGAATAGTTTAAAATCAATAAAACATCCCCCCAAGAGTAGGTTTATGGCATTGGGTTTACCCCATGACCCTCTTGCAAACATCTAAAAAACTACGGAAATCTATGGTTATTTTTTCTGCAGCAAACTCTTAGTTTACCAGAGGGTATCCCATTAATATCCCATAATCCCAGTTGATATCCCATTAAACCATATTAAACCACCATTTTGTTGGTAAAACGGCCATAACTTTGGGTATCTCTTATCTCCCAGCATAACCTGAGTCAATCTCCAAGTGACACGATGGCGCAACTGGGTTTAGCGACCCAAAACACAGAAGATGGTTAGTTTAAAGGGAACCATCCCCAAAAATAACATCTCTATAACTATAATATGTGTATTTGCATATATATATATATACACGTATATATATATATATACATACATACATACATGTTTTTTCTGCAAAATAAAGTATAATAATGGCAACCTCGGACGAATAGATAATAGTAACTTCCCTATCTCGGTCAACAAGGTCAACCAGGTCCAGAGATCAAGAGATCACCAGCCCGAATTAATGAATCCAGCCATTGGTGATGACGAAATCTGCTGGAATTCGGTGATCAGGTTGGCATTAACATCCCTCAAGGGTCACCTGGGATGATGAAATCAGCTGGATAGCATCATAGGTTGGCATCTATGAGGGTATGATGAACTTTGGGTTTTATTAATAGGTTTTATGAAAATTCTAACTTGACATCTTGACATTAGTCCGTCAAGGAAGATTTAAGGGTGTCTCTCGTTACACTAGCGTTAGACTAGCGTCCATCCATGACAGCAATTTTCTCAGGGTGAAATCTGGTCTGCACAGGTTAAGCAATATCAGTGTGGTCCAGGCGCGAGTGAGCTGGGGATGTACAATGTAGCATCATCTTATAGGGAAACTATCGCTGTTTTTTAGGTAAAACCCAAAAGGATAGACACGAAACAAAGTAATGCTTGAAATATTGTTAATCATAGGGAATCCATCACCAATGGTGATTTGCATAGCCTGAAACCACTATGTGCAGGGATTTTCCTGGAACCACCATTGATTCCCGCGGGGCGCTACACCACTGCCAACCACACGTTCAATGGCAATGTTTTTTCAAGCACGAGGGAGAAGGACAAGTTTCTGTGGACATTTCGGTGGGCCACTAGTTCTGACTCCATGTTTTAAAGTTTCGCAGACAGTATCTTTCTTTTGTCGCTCTATGGCAGAGCCAAAACAGATACACTGATTGTGCATGTTGGCACCACTTTGATCTCCACAAGTTGGGACACACTATGATTGTACCTGGTTGTTCCTACTCATTAAATTGATTATGATTCATAGAATTGTATACGTATACACATACACGCATACACAGTTGTTCTTGGGTGGATCTTCACGACATGATTCACAGTGTCTTTGATCTCTGGAATTTCGCATGGATGGACCATGAAATTGCTGTCAGATCCAGTCGTTGCTCCATTTTAGATGATGAATTTTCTTTGGGGGACGGTCAGGGCAAGTTCTGCTTGTTTTTCATGGAGAATCAGAAAAGGACATGGTTCAAAACTGTTGCCCCCCAAAATTTGTTGAAGTTTCAGATCCTAAAAATCACCCGCAGACAGTGCCTTCGTTGTGACACTTCTTCCGAAGACAGGAGTGACTGCCAACTGGGACTGTGACATGTGGGCGGGTTTCGGCACCAATTTCTCCTACATCCAAACAGGCGCCGGTTGTCCAGTTCAGCGTCCGTGTCCATGGCGATGGTCTATCGTGTCTAATGTTACTATAACCCACTGGTTGGTGGTGACTGGAACCATGGAATTTTAGAAGAATTTCCAGAAACAGTTGGGAATTTCATCATACCAACTGTTACTCACTCCATCATTTTTCAGAGGGGTTGGTTGAAACCACCAACCAGTATATATTATTCATTAGATCAGGTATTAATAGCCAACAATAACCACTATTAGCCACTATTAATCACTAGCCCACCTATGGTTTACAGCAGCGTCAATTTGGAAATCCTATTGCTCGCCATTCGCCAGGGGCGAGCTCAAGTTACATGTGGATTAGATACGTTTTTAAACGTCACTGGGAATGAAAACGGGTAAATTGCGGTGAGTTTTTTGTCGGAAAAACACATCTTCTGAGATATTTGCGTTGTAGCTGGATATAGCTGGGAGATACTTGATGTTGGAGGTAAAGAAAATCAAGGATTGCGATTTTCACCCACCATCCGTAAGCAGGCCTCTGCAAACCTGCAAACGGCTGAGTATGCTCTTCGTGATGTTTTTTAAAAAGTCTTCTGCGAAGTCAAGTTTTTCGTTGAAGACCACCAAAAGATGGAAACTCATAAAGTTAGTGGAAATTTCAGGATCCTAAAATGGAGGATATCCCCTTACATAGGCCTAAACAATAGGCCTTTTTTTTTTTTAGTAGGTACCTCCAATTTAGGTTCCTGACATCGCCATTGATAAAGTTGTTGTTTGTTTTGCCAATTTGGAATACGTATCACCATCCCAAGATATCCCAAGTTCCCATTAAAAAATAACATCGATCTCTAGAGTTAGGATTGAAGACGAGTATTGGTAGGAGAAGGCTACATCCTATTCACCTGCATTGATATGTATCCCACTTATAACATCACAACATGACTTT
>CAMXCT020001757.1:0-10577 GCA_947184155.2 Cladocopium goreaui | reverse complement strand
GTTGTTGGTTGTTGGTTGTTGGTTGTTGGTTGTTGTTGTTGTTGTTGTTGTTGTTGTTGTTGTTGTTGTTGGTTGTTAGTTGTTGGTTGTTGGTTGTTGGTTGTTGGTTGTTGTTGTTGTTGTGGTTGTTGGTTGTTGGGTTGTTGGTTGTTGGTTGTTGGTTGTTGGTTGCTGTTGCTGTTGTTGTTGGTTGTTGGTTGTTGGTTGTTGGTTGTTGGTTGTTGGTTGTTGGTTGTTGGTGTTGTTGTTGTTGTTGTTGTTGTTGTTTTTGTTGTTGTTGTTGTTTGTTGGTTGTTGGCTGTTGGCTGTTGGTTGTTGGTTGTTGGTTGTTGGTTGTTGGTTGTTTGTTGTTTGTTGTTTGTTGTTGGTTGTTGGTTGTTGGTTGTTGTTGTTGTTGTTGTTGTTGTTGTTGTTGTTGTTGTTGTTGTTGTTGTTGTTGTTGGTGTTGTTGGTGTTGTTGGTGTTGTTGGTGTTGTTGGTGTTGTTGGTGTTGTTGGTGTTGTTGGTGTTGTTGGTGTTCGTGTTCGTGTTCGTGTTCGTGTTGGTGTTGGTGTTGGTGTTGGTGTTCTTGTTGCTGTTGCTGTTGCTGTTGTTGCTGCTGTTGTTTGTTGTTGTTGTTGTTGTTGCTGGTGCTGGTGCTGGTGCTGGTGCTGGTGCTGGTGCTGGTGCTGGTGTTGCCGTTGTTACCCGTGCAGCTTTTTTCTCAGCCCCGTAGTTGCCGAAGATCGTCAAATAGTTTGTGTGTGTCCACGTTTTTTTTGAAGCTCTCGGACTCTCGGAGCAAAAAAAAACGTAGATACGGATGTTTTTGCGCCTCGGAAGCGTTTGTTTGCCTCCGGTGACAAAAATCACAATATTTACAATGATTTTTTTGGCCAGTGCCTAGCAAAAACACTGGTACTTACGCAGTTTTCATCATGTTGCAAGAAGTACTTTTTCCATGCCAAAGGCACAAAAACACTGGAGCTACCTTTCGTGACAAAACCCACTTCCAACTTAAGCACATCTCTGGTGTTTTCAGGTTTTCCAACTTCATCCGCTATCCACCTCCCAGATGTTTCAGATTGATCCAAATTCTTCAAAAAACTAGATAAAAACTCACAACCCCTGTATTCGAGGTCCCAGTCGCCGGCGCCACCGCCGGGTGGATGCTCGGAGCTGGCTCCAGTCCAAAACATCCGCGCACGCGGCGTTTGATGCTCCGCCCCCACGCGCGCAGCCCCTGCCGGGGCCGCCCGGGTCGGTGCGCGCGCGGCGCTGGCGCCGGTGATGCACTGCTGGCGGCGGTGTCGGCATCGGCCGCGGCGTGGGAATGGCGGGTGCCCATGGTGGAGCTGGGAGCTGCGGGTGAAGCGAGCCAAGGAGTAGAAGAAATTACCAAAACAACACAGTTTTGGTTCAGGAACCCTTCAGTCATGAGTCAGTGGACCCTCTGGGTTTCTGGTGGCAAATTCTTGGTGTCTTAGTGAACACATGCAACACTCCTCACTCCCAGTCCCAGCTAGCACATGTATGATTTCAGGCCCCCAAAGTGAAACCTCAATTCAAGACATACACCATACAAATGATATGGCCGATGTGGCACCTGCTTCAGTTTACATACCTTGGCAATGGAAAATCCCTGAAGTCTTACCATCTGATAGTTTGTTTTGCTGTGAAAGATTTGGACTTCCCATTGCCATGTTTGATTGCTTACGGCATGTGGTTTGGCCAGCGACTATGTGAGCCCCAAGCCTTTCACCTTCTTCGCATGATTGTTTCATAGACAGTCCCCTGCACACTGAGCCTTATCAAACAAGTTTTTGCGTCACCTCAAATAGCAAATCAAATTCCAAGGGTCATAAAGTCATCCTACCGACTTTTCTCAAAAAATGCGCGTACAAATGTGAATATTGCGCATGTGAATGTTTGCAATTAAACAGGTCTGTACCTTTATATGTGTATATATATATTCACACATACACATACACATAATCTTAATATATATCATGTACATCTATACATCTGTACATCTATACATCTACACATACTCTTACACAATTACTTATATATATATATCATTTACTATAATTTCATCTATACATCTATACACGTTACATCCATACATCTATACATCTATACATCTATACATTTTTAATCATTTTTACGTCTATACATCTACACATCTATACATCTATACATTTATACATCTATACATCTATACATCTATACATCTATACATCTATACATCTACACATTTATACATCTATACATCCATACATCCATACATCTATACATCCATACATCCATCTATATCTTTATTCAATTATTCGTTTCTTGGAATGGAAAATGTGCCCAAGAAAATGTGCCTTGGCCCCGCCTCTATCAGAGCCTCCTTCCTGGGCTCGGCCCAACGTGCGCCATAGTTTTGCGAGTCCACCAGGTCGTAACCTGGGAAGAAAATGGCCATGGAAATCATTGGAAAAACTGAAAATCTCCGGTATGTGTATAAATAGATTGATACTGGTTTATAGGTGATTTTCCCAGCTATAAACCACCTCCAATTAATATTCATTTAGTTCTGGGATTTTCCGTCACGTTGGATTACGAAATATTAAACCGGATTTTCCAAGATGTTCTTGGAAGTTTTAGACAGACATTGGCCTGATTTTTGTCCGAAAACTGCTGAAAAGGGGTGTCACGTGTTTTTTGACCTGGCCGGTTGAACCATGAACTGCCAATGTCGAGGGAGCGACTCACAGGCCAGGAGTTTTCCTTGCTCATGAAATCCATGTGCCCACCTGAGTTGCCAAGTGAGCATATATTGTTTTTAACCTTTGTCCTTTCATGAGCAGTAATAACTAGTAATACCATATATAACCTACGCAACTGTCTATGCCGAGTCTACGCCCTTGCATGAGGTGGCCTACGCGAGGTCTGTTTTCTAAAGGGTTCTTACGCGAGCCTACACGGTGTAGGTTTTCCCTACGCAGCCATGCCAATGTTTGGAAATCTTCCAGACATACCCATGTGTGTGTAGTTAAATATCACAATTCACCCATTCAAAACAAAGGAGTTCTACAGTAAGTGTTGCCAACAAGTGTCCACACAGAGCCTACAAGGTGTAGGTTAAAACGAGTTTAGCCCAATGCCTGCGCAACCTACGCCTGGGGTGCGATATGTCTTGTGGAGTTTCCACTTCATCTGTTTTCTGCATCCACAGGGAGGCAGTGTGATGTTGGATGTTCGATTGAAATGGCGACGTCAATTTTGCTGGGTTTTGTTCTCTATTAACTACAATTTATTGGCCGACAAAGTTTAGAAACCAAACTTCCGACAATATGGACAGATAAAGCAGCAGAGGTGGGAAGAGTCCGAGAAGAGAAAGGAATAGGAAAGAAGATCAGAGAAAAGAAAGAGCCAGAAGAAAGAAGAGTAAAGCGCGCGAAAAGGTAGAAGGTCGCATTTGGAGATCAAAATGTTAAAAACACCTCCTGCTCCGAGCACTTCTTGAGGCGTTGAAAAAGTGCATGCGGCTGTGCCGCGAAGCAGATTTGGAAGTCAAAAAGCTAAAAGCACCGCGCGTCCGGAGCACTTTTGGAAATGAGATGTTGAAAAAGAGCACGTCGCTGTGGTGCGAAGCACATGCGGAAATCAAAATTGTAAAAACCACACCACGTTCGGACCACTTTTGGAGATTGAAGCATCGTTTTTCGTGGCTGAGATAAACATGTGGGTTTTGTAGCAGTTGCAAAAACGAGGGCCGGCGCGGGATGTTCCAAGAGGATCTGCAAAGATCCATTTCGCCTAGCAGGCGTACAAGACACCTCGGTCAAACATGTTGGGAGGTCCGGGCGCTGATTTCCTGAGAAGGGCTGCACTTTGGAGCATCAGATCTTCAGGTTTGCTAAGATTATTTTGCGTGACAGGTGCCGCACTTCGTGTGACCTGCGGTCACTTTTTCGTGGCAGGCGCATATACTTTAGAGTCTTTAGAGAGATGGCATGGAAAAATCCCAAAATGCATGGGTACAAGGCCATCAGCTCTGCACTAAACTTTTCATTTTTGAAGGAAGTCTCGCAGAATTGCTTCATTTTTGATGTTGTCAATTTGAAGTCTCGCAGAGCTGCTCCGTTTTTGATGTTGTCAGCTTTGAATTCTTGAGGAAGTCTCGCAGAATTAATTCGTTTTCAACTTGTTCCACTTTTGCAGGAAGTCTCGCAGAATTGCTTCCTTTCAGATAGATAGATAGATAGATAGATAGGTAGATAGATAGGTAGACAGATAGACAGAAAGATAGAAAGATAGAAAGATAGAAAGGTAGAAAAATAGAAAGAAAGAGAGAAAGAACGAAAGAAAGAAAGATAGATAGATAGATAGATAGACAGATAGAGAGATGGAGAGATAGAGAGATAGATCGATCCATCGATAGATAGATAGAGTGGAGTAGATACAGTAGATAGGGTGGATACAGTAGATACAGTAGATACAATAGATACAATAGATACAGTAGATGCAGTAGATACAGATACATACAGTAGATACAGTAGATACAGCAGATATGGATGGATGGATGGATGGATGGATGGATGGATGGATGGATGCGTGGATGCGTGGATGGCTGGATGGATGGATGGATGGATGGATAGAGAAAGAGATAAAATAGAGATGGAGCCAGAGATAGAGATAGAGAGAGAGAGGGATAGCGGGATAGGTAGGCAGACAGACAGACAAACAGATAGCTAGAGAGATAGAGAGAAAGAGGTAGAGACAGAGAAAAAGAGAGATTGGGAGAGATTGACACAGAGACAGGTAAATGGATAGAGAACTAGGTGGATAGTGAGAGAGACATAGACAGACAGACAGACAGACATACAGACAGACAGACAAGCAGGCAGGCAGCCAGCCACAGACAGACAGGACAGGTAGACAGGCAAATAAATAGATAGATAGAAAGATAGGAAGAAAGAAAGATAGGTCCTGGGTGGCCGCTTTATGTCACCCATGGTCGCGGAAAGTCACCCAACCGCAGGGAGACACCATGATCGCGCCAATTCACCCATTTTGTAAAAAATAAGGCTCAAATTCAACCATGTCATTGCTTGGAATGTATAGCAAGCCCTGCGCGAGCCCTGCGCGACTCGGGGGAATACCACACTCCCCCATCCCTTCTCCCACATGCCCGACAAGACTTCGGAACAAAATTGACGGCGGCACATGCAATCAGAATCCACGCCACCCTGGGGAGGATGTGATTGTCCCACTTTAAAAAGCATCATATTAATGAAGGATTTCATACCTCAGAACACCAGAACCGCAAGGAGTACGAGTAGAGAGAGATAGCTAGTGCTGGGAAGACACACAGACAGACAGACAGACAGACAGAGACAGACAGAGACAGAGACAGAGACAGAGACAGAGACAGAGACAGAGACAGAGACAGAGAGAGAAGGAGACAAAAAGAGATAGAGAGAGAGGCTCAGAGTCTCAACCATCTTTCGGTCCATCAGTGGGTTCGCTCTGCCATCATGCATCACAACAACCACACTCTCCTATAGGTTTCCTACTGTATCTTGGAAACTTCCGCTACCGCCTTGTGCGGTACTACTGGTATCATTATCATGATTACCGCGATATGTTCAGGGTGGGCCTCCAAGCCAACGGCATGGTTCATATGATTTCAACATCCGAGGCGTCCACCCCATCCAGTGGAAATGGTGGGGATGCCTGACGCCATGGCCTTGCAAAGCTGTCTAAGACATGTTCAAACTGGCAAAGTGGTTTGAACCAATGGCGTTTTTTGCCAGAAAATCGGGATAGAAAACCAAGCATATCATGGTGGGAATGGGAACGAATGGAGAGCCCTGCCCTGTGATCGCGGGGGTATCATCCAAGTGGACTCCGGGACCCACTGCAGGGCTGCATCAAACAGCATATGAAGCACATGCATGCAATGTTACCAGCATGGAGTTACCTAGTGCGCCTTAAGTCACCTTCATAGCAGCTAGTTGATGCTGCTTTTTTTTGTGGGAAATTGGGGTAGAAGAGATTTCCCCCCATAGCAGCCATACACCCCATATCGCCTCGATCAAAGGGAGGCCCCAGCCCTCGCCATGGGTTGGCCTCAGCAAAGGGCCAAAGGACGTCCTGGTTTGCTGATGGCTTCAACCCAAAACAAAAAAAAACAAAAAACGCACGTGAGTCACGTGGCTATGCAATTTTTAGTGGTTTCAACTTGCAACTTTGAAATCGAAGAAACGAGTATCAATGAAGGGTCATCATTACACATATGGATGGACAAGGAACGCCGCGCTGGAAATCCCAACCAAACATGGACTGGGCGTGTCCCAGCCCTTCTTGGTGCCGGACAAGATGAAGCCATCGACTGCCTTGAACCTAGGGCAGTGGGTTCACCATCATGCGATGCGGCTTGGTCCATAAGGCGACTAACAGTTGGAAGAGTTGTTTTCCTACATTTTGCCAATTATATAGAAGTGGGAAGCATAGTACCCATGTGTCATAGAAAAACAACCATTGTATGTATATAAAGTTTGCATGTCTCATGGCCAGGTTAGAAATTCCTAGAGGGTCCACACGGTATCAACTTCAAGGCCCTGGCAATTTCGGGATTTCGCCTCAGCACGAAGAATGAGGCAAGGGGGGTGCTCGTTCTGTGTCAGACTTCATCAATGCTTGAGTTTGTGATAGCGTGAATGTTTTCACTTCTTGTATCAGTCCGAGTCAATCATGACCCCCCATGCCAGAATCAATGTGTATAATTATATATATAATTATATATATAATTATATATATAATTATATATATATATCTGTGTGTGTGTGTGCGTGTGTTAATTCAAACTCCGTAATTCAATTTACAGACTTACGGAAGAACATTTGACCCCGCCGATTAGCCTTTGAAACAAAGGGCGAATCTGGGTTTCTGGCTGCTATTCAGAAAATCGTGGAAGACCAGCAGCCGTCCCTGGCGACCAAGTCTACTTCTCAGGGGTGACATTTGGTGACTAGCAAACCATTTCTCATGTGGCCCCCGTAACCTTGTTTACTTGTTTCACCCCCCCCCAACACACCCCAAAAAAAGATCCAAAATGCTTTTGTACCGGGTTAGATTTCAGACCCCGCAACCCTGAAAGGATCCACGTAATCTTCTAAACTCATCTAAATGTCCCATTATTATGTCATGCATTCATATGTTGACTGTTTATCATTGTGTTACTGTAAATCAATTTGGATAAACCATCCCACTGCAATCACCACTATCATGTGTTGTTTGCTAATGTTTGCTAGTATCATTGTCTTATCAATGTCCAGTGCAGCGGTAATCCGTGACTGCAGATTGCTGACTGCGCCGGGTGCGTGCAGTCACTGATCGCGGGCAATGTCAATGTCGGTGAAATGATCCTATGTTGAAATCCCAATGTGTCACTTTGTTGGCTGTCATTCAAACACTCAAGTAGCAGCATCTCATTTTCACTGCCTATTTCAACACTGGCATAGCCCCTGAAAAGCGCCACACCAAATTTTCCCACCTCTAAGGAACCCTCCGAAAGCCGCTTCTCTCGTAGCAGGTCGGGGACATCCTCCAGATCCGGTGGATTCCGGTGGATTCTAAGCCCAAGACGGCTGGTGAATCGAGATAGAACCAGCAAAACACCGGGAGATCGGTGGTTAAAGTTTAACTATGGAGCAAAGAAAATGTATCAAGAAAATTGAGCAACCCATCAAAATTGATTCAATGGGGATGCGAGGTCTTAACTCTTCACCGTCAGACGAAGGGACCAACAGAATCCACAGGAAATTGCTGGGTTGGTTTCAAAAAACATCACCTAGTCTACCACGTACATTGTGCAAAGGTAAAATACGAACAGACTTGCTTTGTATACTTACGCTTAGTCTCCTGTCAATAAACATTCTAGATGAAAAAAACATTTTGCAAAAGAAATCACTGTCTGTCTCCGGTGGGTTGTATGCGGTGGGGCGCATGCTTAGACACCTACACAAGGTTTTCACATTAGCAGGAGCATCTGCACTTCTGTATGCCTCAGAGATTGTAGATAATGCAAATGCCATTGGATGACTTTGTCACCCACTAGGAATAGAGTTTTGGCCAACCGACCAAGATCCCGCCTCCAGATTCCAAATCTCCACTTTGTGTTGTTTTTTTTATTATCGAGGAATCCAATGGATGCCCATGCCCCCAAACAAAATCAGCTGCCCAGCCGGGACCAGCCGGGCCCAGCCTGTCTGGGATCATCTGGCGACCAGCCCAAGATTTGGGTCTTGACCAGAAGGCGCACGGATCTTAGGGGAGCGTTCCCTTGAAAATCATAGGGGATTACTGGGAAAAGTAGTGTTTCATCACCACAAATCGGGAGGTCCAACAATGCATCCCGTGAAGTCTACATAACATCGCCGTTGGAACTCGAAAATGTGTACACCTTTTGTTTGTTGCGTGGGGGATGTTCCATTGGAGGGCTGCGTCTCAGAGAGTTGCACCATCTTCGGGGAGAAAGCACTACTTTCGTTCCGCCAACTGTAAGTGCTATTCGAACTTCTGAACATCCAAAACCAGTGGATTGCAAGACATGATTCATTCATGATACGGGAGATAGATAGATATATATATATAATTATATTGGTATAATTTATAAATATATATATATACCATATGTGTGTGTATGTATCTGTGTGTGTATCTGTGTCTGTGTGTTCTTATTTACTTTTTTGTTAGTTTTCTGAATTATTTTTCATTTTCAAAAATGAAACAATTAGATGAATTCTGTTCACCCAAGCATTCTTGTTTGCTTCGAAGCCACCGGAACATTTAGACCAAGCTGCACGTTGCGTGATTCTCCGTTCGGCCCGCGGACAGACCTGGGGCAACCGGTGAACCTGGGAACCCGATAGGAGAGGATTTCACATGCTCCAGTCAAACGATAGTTTTGGGTACTATATGTACTATACACCTGCGGGTTCTCCAATGTCACGCCAATATACACCTCAAAATTATCCTCGTTCAACTGAAGGAGTCTTGAATGCGTGCTATCATCACCCGTCTGAACACCTGAGCTTCTTGCCTCATAGCGGGCGGGGTTCACAAAGGTTCCCATATGCGTTTATTTGAAAATGCGGTGATGCCACAGAATTTTATGGTTTATCATATAGTCACAGTCATATAGTTACATATTTATTATCATTTTCCCTGGTAAAATTGTCATTTGGGGCTATGCGCCATATGCATCCATATGCCCTGAAACAACCATCCCTCCTTTGTAGATGCTTATCGCCGGAAGAGAATTTCCGCATTGGAAAGGAAGGTCTTCCAGGGGGACTTCCAAACATCCACTAGGGGTTATTCAAAATCATGCCAAGCAGAATAGCACACTTTGGCCGCCTGCGACTAGGTTTTAGGTGGGCAAGCAGCTGAAATTTCACCGGTTCCTCCATGGAATCAGGTCGTGACGTGTACTGCTCCGGGAAGGCTTCTAGAAAGCTTTCCTCAGCACGGGTGCTTTTGCTGGCTGCTTTGGCTGCTTGGCTGATAATCCCACCTGTGAACTTGGAAGTTGACTCTAATCCGAAGTTGGGCTTTTAAGGGTAAAGCAAAAGGTGATTGCACAAAACTAAAAAATTATGAACGAAATCGCTGGTGATAGCACGATGGCAACCATGGTTCGGAAGAACCAAGTGCGGTTAATCCCTTCAAAACTGGGCTCTTAGCATCTAAGAGATTGTCACAAGATTGCCAGAATTAGACCACTCTGCGAGTGGAGCCGCATGACCCATGCCACTCACAACAGTGTTGTAGCACTGGATAAAGGCATGGCTAACCGCGGCTAACCTTAGATGCCTTTTAAAACTTGGATGCCTTTTGAAACTTTTATATAACTTATACTTCAAGAATTGGTAAGGAGTTTCTGGATTTAATCTACTGACACCGACCTTTTGCTAGTGCTCAGTGCGCAGGTCCATCGAGTCCATCCCATGGCTCACCCCTGGGATCCCCAGCCAGCAGACCATACCAGTTCTTCCGTGGCTCCCATTTGAACATGGACCTGGTGGCGCCGGGAAGCATCCTGACAGGATCTGTGCCCAGATCTTTTGAAATGTTGGAAAACCCGGGTGCATTTGGGGATATTTGCGGTCTGTGTCAGGAGTATGCTGCACCAAAGTCATCGATTTAGCGCCAACAATTCCTCTGCGGATCCAGACTTGCACCTCCAATGCACCTCCAAGCCACACCACCAGCCGGCTGGTGCCCTCCCAGCCCCTTGGGCTGCCCAAACAGGAAGGTAAAGGACTGCTTAGGCTTGTGCGCCAAGAAATTATCCAACCTCAGGACGAGTTTGGGCATTGGGCTTTGGCAGTCAAAATCTCGGCCAGTGACCACTACGGAATCACATTTGGAGCAAGAGTATGTGCATACGATATATGGTTTAACCCTATATGAAGATATAGAGTCTATAGATGAGATGAGATGGGATGAGAGGATCGGATCGGATCGGATAGGATAGGATAGGATGGATAGATAGATAGATAGTTAGATAGATAGATAGATTAGATAGATTAGATAGATAG
>CAMXCT020001756.1:0-133714 GCA_947184155.2 Cladocopium goreaui | reverse complement strand
ATAGGACGGCAGCTTGACCAAGAACTCGATCCCCAATGCGCCAGTTGGAAAAAAGACATGGCGCTACTGTGCGAGTGTGATCATTGACAGTTGCAGCATGTTTTTTGATTTTTCGGATGTGATGAAAGAAGTGGAAGGTTTTTTGGAAGATTTGCAGAAGTTTTAATTTCCGAAAGCGCATAAACCCCTAAGGGGTTGGCGGCAGCATGGTTGGACAACAAGCGTTTAGGACAAAGCGTAACGGACACCGCAGGAGCATATACATATATGACATGTATGTACTCTGGTGTCTTATATACAAATAGTGCCCACGGTTTTCCTAGGACTAAATAAGGCCGTGTAGGGTATGGTGGCCTGATGGCAATCAAAGCCAGACAGGATGAAGCCACTACATCGGTAACCCCTGAGATTGAAGCATGCTTCGAGGTGATCGAAGCAGTGATGCGCTTTCAGCCAAAACGGGAATTTCCCGTCTTTCACCTGGACAACCTGCGCTTCCTTGCTGCTTCAGATGCTGCGGTGGAAGCTGACAATCCAGGCTCAGGAGGTTTTCACCTCATCTTTTTCCAGCCTGACGGATCCCAGATACGTCACAGTTTTGTAGCCAACAATTGTGCAGAGCTTCAGAAATTATGGCAGCCTGCAGAAACACACATCGCCCAGTTGGAGCTCTCGATGGTGCTGTACGCCTTAGTGGAACGACCTGACCTGTTTCGAAATCGACACGGGCTTTGGTTTCTGGACAATGTTGCAGCCGTCATGACGCTCGTGAGAGGACGTTCTAGCAATGCCGACTTAGCCAAGCTAGGTCATTTGATCCATCTAGCTCTGTTTGCACTGCGAGCCCAGGGTTACTGGGAGTACGTCCAGAG
The DNA here is from genome assembly GCA_947184155.2 of Cladocopium goreaui. NCBI lineage: Eukaryota > Dinophyceae > Suessiales > Symbiodiniaceae > Cladocopium > Cladocopium goreaui. The sequence continues at coordinate 132,842 of CAMXCT020001756.1, read as the reverse complement.
CAAGAGCAACTGGGCTGATGACATCAGCCGCCTCGGCGCTGAGGACCCATGGTGGCGATGCCATGGCTTTGACTTTTATTCGTCGTACCTTCCCACTATCTTTTTCCAGCTGCCTTTCGTCGCTGTCATTCTCACCTTCGAATTCCTATAGTGCTTTGGGGTTTTGAGTGCATTGGGTGATACCTGCTGAGCAGGTTCCAGCCTGGATCACCAGGCAGCTGACCAGTGGTGACACTGGTCTGAGGCTATGTACATGTCACAACGTGACGACCCAAAGCAAACCTGAGGATTGCAGGTGAAATGTGATTGACATTGGCATTGCTGTGAAAAAGGAAAGCTGCGGAAGAGCGAGTAGTATCGAGTTTCATATAACACTTTGAGATGTACCCATGCATCGAGTTTGGCAGGCTTGGGTGTGCATGTATCATCTTTAAGTGTTCAATGAATGTTATCATTTTGGCTCAAGTAAACTTGAACCAAAATAGCATTCATTGCTGTTTCTTTCCCCACCCTCCCAACCCTAAGAGCCGACCTCCCGTGGAGATGTCCGCCTAGGTTAGGGGAGCCTGCATGGCAGGCGAGTCCATAGCCTCTTCTGGGGACTCTCTCTTGGGGTGACCAAGAGAGTTTTACCTTCCCTTAGGTTAAGGGTTGGGTGATACCTGCTGAGCAGGTTCCAGCCTGGATCACCAGGCAGCTGACCAGTGGTGACACTGGTCTGAGGCTATGTACATGTCACAACGTGACGACCCAAAGCAAACCTGAGGATTGCAGGTGAATGTGATTGACATTGGCATTGCTGTGAAAAAGGAAAGCTGCGGAAGAGCGAGTAGTATCGAGTTTCATATAACACTTTGAGATGTTTAAATGTCACCGCAGGGATTGCGCGATCCAAAGTATTTTTCAGGCGCGCTTATGTCCATGGTTGCTCTCAACCAGTGTGTAGACTCTCAGGGTGCTAAGAGATGATTTTCTACAATGTGCTCAAAGGTTCCGGAGGAACTGGAACGTGGGAGAGTCGGAGAGGCCACAAATTTGCCCACTGTTGCCGCGCAGAGAATTAGATTGACAATGAAGCGAAGAACGGGACACAGCAACGCTATATAATTAAAATGATGTTCACAGAATTTCGGCTTGAGAAAATGACGCTATTAAGCTATAAATGAAGGCAAATATGACATGTTCATACACTCATGAAACAAAGATCGGCCACCAACGAGATACGGCTGCGACTCATCAGCAACGGATTAAGTTTGATGTGGTTACTCTGCATTGTGTATTCTTTGGTCCTAAGACAGCAGGCATAGATACATGGGTTTAAGTCAACTATGACTATGACAGCATCATAGAGTTCAACCCTGCTTTGAACAGATCGTACAAAAATCTTAGACCACGCCAAAAGAAACCCTAAACCAACCCTAAAATTACCCCTTAAAAACAAAATCATCCATTAAAAAAAACAAAACTAACCATTAAAGAAAACAAAACCAATCCTAAACCAATCCAAAAAAAACACTAAAACAAACCTAAACAAACTTTAAGCGGACCCTAGTCGCAAAATACAATCCAACATGAAAATTAAAGCCCCAACATGTTGCAAATAATATGGAAAATGAGAGGTTCGAACTCCAAAATGTTGCAATACCGTTGAAATGGCAGCTTCCAGCTCCAAAATGCTCCAAATTGCAGGGAAAACGGACACAACCGCAGATCCAAAAAATCCCAAAACGGAAAAAAAACAAAAAAAACAAAACAATTCCAGACCCTTTTTACACACAGACGCTTTTGCACACACATGCTTTTACACAGAAAAACAATTGACACACACAAACTTGTGCACACAGTACGTTTTTATACATAAACGGCTTTTGCACAGAGAGGCCTTATTTCCCCTTCTTGATCACCAACCTTTCGTGTTCCTCTTCTCAAGTCTAACTTGGTACCCCTTCTTCATGTTCCTTACAACAATGTTCGGGGTCTCTTGAAGACGTGGGGCCTGCGCCGTGCGCCATCATGGTGCATTGCAAATTGCGAATATGAAAATTCCGGTTTGATGCATGACAAGGATGCAATGTTTGGGGAAATCTTGACTTCATGTGTTTGCCCCGCCTGACATCATTTATATATATTTTTTTTCGCACACATACAGCCTTGACCCTTGTCACCTTCGTTTCGGTCTTGCATTCTAGGTTCAAAAATTGTGGCAATATTGATGGGAACATGTTCATCCGAATTTGGGCACTCCGCTCAATATGGTAAAAACATGGGAACAATCCCCTTTATTTTGTTTCCGTCTGTTCTTGTTGTGTGGTTCCTGAATTGAAACAGCGGATTTGCCAGCCATGGATTTTGGACTCGGCGGTGGCATAGGTTCGACATATTGGTGTGCGATTCTATGCAATTTTTGGCGGAATTGTCAGCAAATAAACTACGTGTTGCAACGGTTTGCATGTTTTGCAGTGGGTTTCCTGTGACACCATACCAAATAATTTGCACATCAGATTTGAAAACATTGAACACCATTTTTGCATTTGATGCCCGCGCATTGTAGGGCCCACACCGGGCATGGGCATGACCCCGGGTGGTCCTGGTGGTCCTGGTGGTCCTGGTGGTCCTGGCGGCGGTGGAGGAGAAGGCAATCAAGCCTATGGAAGGCTGGATACGACAGAGAAATGTCTGGAGACAAATCAAAACAATCAAAATATAGTGCCATAGTATTCCATAGTTCCATGATTTAAAGGAAGATTCCCTCGTATTTTTTCGTGAAATTTGGACACCATTTGCTTTGTGAATTTGGCGGCCATAGGCGAAACGTGAGGCTGGCACCGGAAGTGAACCGCTTCTCAGCAAATTTTATATATATATATATAAATATGTAATGTATGTAATGTATGTAATGTATGTAATGTATGTAATGTATGTAATGTATGTAATGTATGTAATGTATGTAATGTATGTAATGTAATGTAATGCAATGCACTGCAATGCAATGTAATGTAATTTAATGTTATGTTATGTTATGTTACGTAATATATGTATGTATGATGTATGTTTGTATTTTTTAGCCGCATTTTTTTTCATTCATTGCATTTTTTACCAAGGCATCTTGTACGTCCGCAACTTGCCCTACAAAATTAGCCAGGAACCAAACTACCCATTGCAATAATTTGATTGGCAGCAACAAACCTTCATTCAAATTTTTGCAATTCTGCAGTCCATCAAACTCACTAAAACTAAAACCTTGCTATTGAATTTGATTTGAAATTGACTTAGGTGCGGATGAACTGTATGATATCTTTGGAAAGTACGGTTCACTTCGCCAAATCCGCCGTGGTAATGGTGCAAACCTCAGGAAATCTCCGATCTATACACTGTGACCATTGTTTCACAATTGTGTCGCACCGTTGCCAGGTCCAGAGACCAGAGGAACCTGCTTCGTGGTGTACGACGACATCTATGATGTCTTGGGCCGCAGATATGGATGTTTGATTTGATCTTTCAGTTTTCGGGTTGCTTTTAGTGGATTTGCTACAAAAGCCTTGTGCAGATCTTTGAACAAGGCCAAAAATGCTATGGATCACTTGAGTGGTTTCAACGTGGCTGGTCGGTCTTTTTCTCAGATGACTTTCTTGTGGGTCTTTGGCAGGATGAAATGTCCTACCACAGTTTGAAAATGCCAAGTTTTCATTAAACATCAGTATCAGAAAAAAAACATTTTTTGGGAACTTGCAAACAATTACATTTCGGCAGGTGCTATAATCCCTCATTGGAGTAATAAAAAGGTAGTTGGAGTTGAATCGAGTTCCAGTTTTCAATTTGGCACCTATTTGCAAGGTATTTGGTGCTGCTCTATTACAACCCACAGAAGATGCAGGCAAAGGTGGATGCCAAGAGCAAACGGGACCAGATTGAAGCTCTCAAGAAGAAGTGCACAGCTTAGTCAACTAAGTTTGATCAAGTTCGATTTGCCCTGTGTGGAATTGCTTTAGTGGAAAAACAAATATACTAAAAGGTTGTAATTGTCACTAACCATCAAACATTTGCTTAGGTTCCTATGAGCTGGAGACAGACTCCATGCGATGTGAAGCGATTCGCTGTTCAAAGCTGGTGCATCCGTTGGGTTGACGTTGAGGGTGCTTGACACTTTCAAGGTTTGTTAGCCAACAAGAAAAGCAAAACAATCCCTCTGGATATGTAAAAACTCCAAAGTTTGATATCTTTCAGAAGAAACTGGAATGGAACTTCAGTCTTCAAGTACCCTTGGGTCACCTGTCATGGCGCGGTTTTGGCTTCCTGTGATCACGGCAATGTGAGACCACAACGTTTCGGTGGTTGAATTCCTGAAGGTGTCTTGTTTCAAAGGGAGGAGTGGCAGGTCTCACTGGTTGCAAAAGGACAGAGCAGAATGGATTGGAATGCCATGCCTCAGCTCATTCTGCCTCGGACAAAAGGGCTACTGCGTGAGTGGCTTTCTTTTGCCTCGTTATTCTTGACCAAGCTTTTGTAGAGATGCTCAGTCCAAAACATGCCTTTCTTCTCTTTGAACTGGGCGGAAAGTTTTGCCTTGCCACTTTTTGCGCGGCTCAGCCATGAGATGATAGGGACAACCATTGTAAATTTACCCCTGACCGCAATGCATAGAAGCTGAGATTTCGGATCACGAAGTCAGCTCCATGTTCAGAAAGGGATACAGCAGCAGAAATTGTGAATCATAATTTCAAGGAAACCAGGACCAGTGACGGTAACAGGCAGTCAGATTTTGCGTCCAGATAGGATGATCAATATTTGTGCGGCCGGGTGACACAACCTGCGAAGAACACTAGACTTTTTGAAGAATGGCTAGTGAAGCCAATGTGTTTCCTTCTCATGCCTTTTTGATTAGAAGTCCGGTCCTTGAAACGTCAAGTGCAAGTCAGCAAGTTCAATGTTTGTCCGTGAATTCAGATCCAATCTTTTGCCCAAGGCTTGGAGAACCGATGGGTGTCCAGTGATGGCGCTCAGTGGCACTCAGCTTCAAGTTGTATCAAGTTGCCCTCAGTGTTGTTCTGTTTTCACGTCAGGATGACATTTTAAGCCTTGCAGGCTCAGGAGGCAGCAGTCATTGCAGCGGGCGCCGCTTCATTGGCTATGTAATACCTGTACTTCTCATGCTGCAATGGGAGCACCTGGCTTGTTTTAGAGTTGTTTTGGTACACCATTACCAGTCAGTTCATATTGGCACTGCATGTCATGTCCACTGAGACCACTGAGACCCCTCAGGTCCCAGGATGTCCCAGCTTTAGCCGGTCGCAACTGGCAGGTATTTTGTTGTCCGGAGACGAGACCAGGCCATGGCATCGATTGTGGCTGGCGCCTTTTCCGGCCTTGCTTCCGGCCTTGCTATGCCTGTGCGATCTTCAGGCTCGCCTCGAGTTACGCACCTAAGAAGGAGTGCAGTTTGCTGCAGCACTCGTGCGATCGCTGGAGTGTAGGGGTTGAGGTCATTTGTTTCATTTATTTGCTACTGCTACAAGCTCTGACAAAACCATCACATCGAAGTTATCAGCCCTTTGAGGAGCCTCGATTCGAAAAACCCCTATCAGTACATGCCAACAGAGCCAGGAAAGTCATCAGACCAGGCCTTGATGCTCAAACAGAATGCAGCAAATACCACGCCCGGCATTGTTGCACTTATATACGACTGAACATAAAAGAAAGCTATCACAAGTACCGCAGTTTTGGAGCTCGCATTTTGCTTCTGGATGAGATGCTTGGATTCCTGACATGATGGCAGATTGGGTACGAGCAGCTTTGCACGAGATGGAATCGCGAAGAAGCTGAGGCCTGGAACTTTGTTTCTCCCAATGCCCAACGACTTTTGGCAGATAATCTACCGATTCAGAAATTAGATGGCACTAGTCACTAGTCAGAAAATAAACTAATTGGAATTGACTGTGCCATTCAAAACGAATGACAATACGGAGCAGCACAAGCTATGCAAATCTGCCTAGATCATATCTTGGGTTTGCATGGTTTCATGTAGTTTCCAAATCGCAGATTCCGCAACCATCTGCAACCGTTACCCTCAGTACCCTTCAAATTTCCGCCTTTCAGGCCGTGCAGCGATGCAAGCGCACGCTCCAGAGTGACGAGACGACTCGAGAGGCATTGGGCACAAGCCCTTGGTTTTGAGCTCTGAGAAGGGGCATAATGGCTTTCGATTGGGCCTGCAGTCTTGAAGGCGATCTCTCTTTGTTCAACATTATATGAATGGAGTAAAATATTCTTGCGCAAACTTACGCCTTACGCGTTGTTCTGGAAGCCTTAGAAGCCACTCTTCTAGGACAAAAGCAGTCTTAAGAGCAACCGTGAGGCTCATGTCGGATTTTTCTTAGGAGCTTAGGAAAACCCAATCTGGCGAAAATATGCGGTATTGCGAGTTCTTGACCGATGTGGAGGTGAGATTTAGCTGACACAGTTGGGCCTGCCTTGTTGATGAAACCATTCCGAGCTCTGACGTTTGTGTTTGAACAAGGGCCTTGTTGGTACAGACTTCCTCCCCGCAGCCTTAAGCCAACTGGAAACACATTTCACAATTTTTAACCAACTTGTCGGTCAGAAAGCTGACGTCCGATCTAAATTTTGCCCATGTGAACCTTCTCGGGTGGGATAGCTGTAGCTTGAGCAACCAGAGCCCTTCGAGACATGGCAAAAGACATGGCGAACGGATCCAGCTGAAGCCACAGTGTGGGCATTAATGATTGATTTTCAACATTTGATAGGCCGCGTATACGCCGAACATAGCCCTCTGCAATGTTTTAGTTGGTAAGTCTTTCACTTGCTGGATGGACTTTTGCCATTTTGTTCTCTTTGTGAGGCCAAAGTCCTTGCGCTGAACGAATTGGAATACTGGGCTATGAGGCCTTCATTGCAAGGAATGCATGATTTCAGGAATAGGACCTGATGAAATTGAAGATGGGCAGCAAGAGCACTGCTATTATTTTTTTGGTATTGGAATATATATATATATATGATATATATATATATACACAATCATATATATATATAAATAATATATATATATAGATAATATATATATATATTATAATATATAGTATATTATATATAATATATAATATATAATATATAATATATAATATATAATAAATAAAATATAAAATATAATGTATAACATATGATATATATAAAATGTAATATATATATAATATAATATAATATACTATAATATAATATAATATAGTATAATATAATATAATATAACATAATATAATATAATATAATATAATATATAAATAATATAATATAATATAATATAATATAATATAATATAATATAATATAATATATATGTTTGGCTTCAACTTGTTGTGGCCTTTGTTTGTTGGGAGTAGTGAGCTTGCGAACGTACCGCCTGTAACAAAAAAAAAGAAAAATCTGATGAACTGAAAACCAACTGACGGTGTTGGTGAGCCTGGCGGTGTTTTCAGCTCAGCTTTCAGAGTCAAGCAAATATAGCTGATCCTCCTGTGAAGAGTTGAAGATGTTAAACATGTTCAAATTGTTCAAGCTATTTTAAGATGTGTGGAAGTGCGGTGAAATCTGCTGAAACTTCCGTAGTTGGACGCCTTTTCCATTCCGCACTTGTGCGGCGGCAGATGCTCCTGGCTGAATGCTGGAAACCAACTGAAGTTTCCAAACAGCTTCTGTTTATTATCATGTTGTGACATTTACATCTGTCACTGTTGTTTGAAGGATGATCTTTACTTCTCACTTTTTATTTAGATCAGATTGATGTCAGTCTTCTCACCTTTTGCTCTGTTGCGAACATTTTGATTTTATGTTCCGCGCAATTTTGGCTAGGGTGTGGAGGGTGGGTTGCACTTGACCCGTTCGATTTTTCCATATCGCCATGGATGCCTGACAGAATTTTGGAAGATCTTGATTTTACGGGACGTGCATTCTCTGACAGAACTTTCAGTTTTCATTTGAACAAACACTGCCTGGATTTGCAAGTGTTTTGTTTTCATGGTACTTGTGCGTGATTCACACAGTTTGGGCGATTTACCAGATGCAGCTGGTGCTGCGCAGTGGCCTGTTTCGCAGGGGGACAATGGAGGCCAGAGCGACATGGACTGGGAACACGTACAACTTCCAGATGCTTTGAATGATCATGATTTTGGACAAGATTCACATTTCAGTCCTTTGTTTGGATACGAGGAAAAGGAATTTGCAGAGCAGCAAATTGAGGAAGAATATTCACTCGCTGCAAGTTTGGTCAGACCAGATGACGTTGAAAACCAGACTGGACGCTTCATGGTGCCCACAGCCAAGGCACGGGCTGATAGGAACTTGGCTGAAACAGTTGACATGGATGTCAGTCGAACCATTGACAACCTTGTGATTCAACATGTGGCTGGGTCTTCTTCACTGCCAAGTTCTTTTTTGAATAGAATGGATTTTGACAATGTATTTTCACTGGACAGCATTTGGAGGCAACCACAGCTGCCTATGTATGGGCGGGTTGAATCTGTTCAGGGCGTTGTGCATAGTGCAGTGAGCTCGCATGAGGAACCGGTGCAAGGAGTCTCAGATTTCAAACGCAAAAGACTGTTGGCAACGGCATTTGCCAAAACAGATGATCAGCTGGTTGATTGTGCAATGCGGCAACTCAAAGAGATAGTTCTTTTTCAACCTTTGGATTCAAGACTGGGCAGAGCACTTCTGGATTTTTCAGGAAAGCTGGTACCAGAGTCGAAAATTTCAACTTCCTTTATTGATGCTGTTGCTGGCAAGGCGCCTGGCACAGTATCTAAAAGGGTTGCAGACTATCACCGTTTTGCACGATGGGCAGTTGATGGGGGACGTTGCTATCCCATGAACATTTCAGAGACTGTGGTGTACGACTATGCCAAGCACTTGCAACTGTCCGGAGCCTCTGCAACATCTCTGCAGTCATTTATCAAAGCAATTGGATTTTTCGAACATCACATTGGCTTTGCGAGGGTGGATGTTGCTCAAATTTTTTCTGGCAGAGTGAACGGAGTTAGCAGGACTATGCTTTCAGGCAAAAGGGAGTTGAAGCAAGCTCCACCACTTACTGCTGATGCGTTGTACGCTTTGGAGAAACATGTCTGTGAGTGCAACGATGTGGAGGCATGCATTGGAGGATTCATGATTTTTTGTTTGCTGGCATCTGCAAGATTTGCTGACGCAGCTCGTGCGGAGACCGTGCATTTGGACATGAGTGGTCACATATCACTGCTGGAGACGTCAAGCATGAAATTCAAGACAGCGCATACGGCTGGCAAGGAAGCTAGGAATGTTGCCCTTCCTATGCTGGCCCTGGGCAATGGGCTTTACGAAAAGGACTCTTGGGCATGGACATGGATTCGTGCCCGGAAGCGACAAAAGATGGATCATTTCAAATTTTTGATGCCGGCCTGGAATGAAGAAACATCACAATGGTTGAATCGTCCAATGACATCTGGTGAAGGTGTATACTTTCTACGTGAGCTGCTGTGCAACTCTGGTATGAGTGAGGCTCAGGCGGCTTCATACAGCACACACACCTTGAAGGCTACTGCACTGTCTTGGGCGGCAACATCTGGAGCCATGTCAATTGATGAGAGGCGTATCATGGGGCACCATTTTGACTCCAGGTTAGCAATGCCATTGATATACTCGAGAGATGCGCTTGCCGAGATTCAAACCAAGTTGTGGCGCATTCTGGACTCCATTCGAAAGGGTTACTTTGACCCTGATGCAACTCGGGCTGCTCGGATTGCTGCACAGACTTTGCAAGATGCAGAACATGTCGATATTGAGAACTATTCTGACGAGTCAGTTGACCCCATTGAGCTGGGTGCAAGCGAAACTCTGCCAGTGCCTCAAGCAAAGAAACCTGTGCACAATGGACCGTTGACTGAAGAAATTTTCAAGTCATGTTTGCAGCATGTTTTGTCAGGAGTTTTGCATGTAGCAGTGGACTGTGAAAATTTGGCATGTTCACGAAAAGTTTCTGCGAACTACAAGAAGCCTTCTTTTGATTTTGAAATGGCATGTGAATTTCCATTTTGTGCTCAGTGTGCACAGCATTCTTGATAGTGAGTGCTTAGTGCAACAGAAGCGTGAGTTGGGGCGGGCGAGAGACAAACAAGGCGGGCATCTGTTCAGCAAACATGTCGAATCTTGCTTACTGGCAATGCATTGGCTGGTATGATTTTTGAATCTCGCTGTTGCATTACCCAGCTTGACTTGACTTCAATTTGTTGCAGCATGAATTTAGCTGACAACACAGGGAATGAGTGAATTGAATTCCTTTGTGGTGACTTGCACAACATGAAATTGAATTTCATTGGCCTGATGCGTGAATTGCTCAGAGTCAGCGCATGACTTGCGCACCAATGATCCGATGCACAACTGTCGAAGCCTTTGAAAAACAGCGAACAGCTTCATGAATGTATGTTTTCTTGCAGTGTGAATTTCATTGCATCAATGACACATGTTTGAAGGTTCACGATTGTGGTTCAACTTATGAAGAAACATTGCGTTTCAATTTCGATCTTGTTGAACACTGTTTTTCATGCGTGGATTTTCAAATCAATAACTCACTTTAGTGGACGTTTCGCTCTTGACTTGACAATCTTTTGCAAGATAACAATAAAACTGTATCACTCAGCGACGGCTGGTCGAAAGTGCAGCCATGTCCGGACTTGATTCGAAACATGCTTTCAGCTCACGTGCGCTGGAAGTAGGGATGCAAGAGGACCTGCTAGAGAAGCTCAAGGGAGCTGGGTTGGACACGTTTGGGAGCCTTGCTTTTTCAAGTGATGCAACGCCAACTTCAAACACTGAAGAGAAGTTCAAGAAAGCAGTCCAAGATTTGATTTTGGTCGAGGTTGCCCCAGCTGAAATGATTCCACTTCGTAGGCTGTGGTTTGAAGCGCATGCCATGGTGCTCTCTGACATACGTAGCAGAACAGAAAGAACTGAGGCTGACCAGCCTAGGAAAATGCCACTTGCAGAGAGACTTGCTAGGATTGACAAACAGAAAAAGGAATTGAAAGGCTTGATCATCGACGCGTCAGTCGAACCAAGTCATGGATTGGTTGACAAGTTTCAAAACATGATCGAGGATGGTTGCTTGCTTTATGTAGGACCTGAGAAGTGCATGTCACGAGAAGAAGAAATTACCAAGGAAAAGAAAGAGTCAGCGCTGAGCATTGACCATGCTGGAGGTCTCAAAGTCACCAAGAAGGCTCAGGACTTGCAATGTGATGTTTCGGGCGAGCTTAGACTACGTGCGGCATTTACACGCCGATCTTTGGCCATGCATCAGACCAATTTGGTGACCTTTGATTTGATTGAAGAGTGGAATCAACAGATGTTTGCTGCGTTGTTGCGGCCGCCTCCAGCTGGACACAAGTATGTCACGACACAGCAGATCTTGAGTGCTGACAAGCAACTGTGGATGCACATCTCACAGCAAACCCGTGGCAAGTTGATTTCTGGCATAGGTGAGAAACCACCTTTGGATGAGCAATTGAAAAATTACATGAGGTCTCCTGAAGTTCTTTGCTTCATTACTCCATTGCCATCAGTGCGCGCTGAAGCGCCTTCAGGACATCGTTCCGAGCCATACAGTCGAGCGGAACAGAGCAGTGGATCCGGCAAAGGCAAAGGGAAGAACAAATTTCAGTCGAAAGGTGCTGCGTCAGGTCCCAGCTCTGGGCCCACTATCAAAGAGATGCTCACCAACATGCCAGACGGCTGCGCCAGCAAGCTGCCGAACGGTCAATGGCTGTGTGTTTTCTACAACAGAGGGATTTGCAAACATCAGAAGAAAGCACGTTGTCATTTGGGGCTTCCAATGTTACTACAAGGGTTGCACAGAGAAGCGACCTTACATTGAGTGTAAGCACTGACTTGGTGAGCCGAAACAAGACAATACAATTTCTCACCCTCATGCAGACAAACCAATAGTCTTTTTGGAAATCTGTGCGGGCTCAGCTGCGCTCTCTGCATCAATGCAACGCATGGGCTGGCAAGTTTTTCCGATTGACTATCATGCAAATCGTTTCAAAAACAAGATGCACATTTTTGAGTTGGATTTGTCATTGCATGAGAATATTTCACTCCTTGAAGGCATGATCGAACAGATGAAGCCGGTAGGAGCCCATTTTGGGCTTATGTGTGGAACTTGCAGCCGAGCACGAGAAGTGCCGGTTGCACATGCATTACGCTCTCAAGGAGCACCTCAACCTGCGCCACTCCGTGACGCGTTGCATCCACTTGGCCTGCCAAAATTGAGCACTCTGAACCAGCAGAGAGTTGACGCTGCAAATACTGTTTATAGACATGCTGTGCGCTTGTTGCATGCACTTTTTCGTGTTGGAGCATTCATTACACTGGAAAATCCTTTACGATCGTGGTTATGGACAGTACTTGCAACACTGGTCAAGCAATATGCACGCGAACACAAGTGCCCTGAATTTGCTGAGTGGTATTTTTGTTTTCACCCCGTGGAATTTGATTTTTGCATGCACGGAGGAAACCGTGCCAAGTCAACCAAGTTGCTGGTGTCGACCCGACAGTTTGAGCCACTGGGGATTATGTGCGACAAGTCCCACAACCATGAGCCATGGACAATTGTCAGTGGATTTGATAAGTGGATTTTTTCTACTGCAGCGGAAGCTCAATATCCTTCAATGTTCTGTGATCGATATGCTGAATGTGCAAGTACAATGGTCGCTGCTAATGCACTGGAGTATAACTCAAAATTTTTTCGACTGCAATCTTTAATGGCCCAATCCATTCAAGCCAAAGGTCATGACCAATTGATCCCTGAATTTTCCCAAATTATTGTCACTACGGTACTCCCTCAACTGCCACACAAAATTTTGGCTCGCTTGGGACACGGGGGAGACGACAGCGAGAGGTCAGCTGAAAGCTACAAGGTTGGCATTTATTTCAACCATCATGATCACCTCAAGCGTTCTTTAGAATTGCAGCACCCTGCATTTACGCACAAGGGTGTACCAGATGATTTGAAGAAAGCTATTTTCTTTGTGGCAACACACTCGATGGCAGATGTTGCCCTGTTCCGCATCAGCAAGCTGGGAGAATGTGTTGAAATTGCAAAGCGACTGGCTCTTGCGGAGAAACTGGCGAAAGTCAAAATGGACAAGAACGTGGCGGAGGTGACCAAGGCAAAACGCATTGAACTTTGGGAAAAACTGCTGACCCAGGTTGGGTTCGAAGACATGGAGGTTGTGCGCTATATGCGCGAAGGAGTTCCCCTGACTGGCTGGGAAGACGAAAGCGCTTTGTACAAACAACGATGGGCTCCACCTACAATGACAACCGAACAGTTGGACCACAGTGCTTTGTGGCGACGAAAAGCCCTTATGGGCAAAGCCTTTACTGACGAAGAACGTGGGCTTGCAAAACTGCTTATGGAAGAAACTATGAAAGAGGATCTGCTGGTTTTCTGGATGGTCCCTTTTTGGAGTCTGATATAACAGAAAGGCTTGGGCGTGCGGACTGGTCAATGTCCCAACGGTTCCTTCTTTTGCAAGGTGAAGACCTTAAACCTAGAGTGATTGACAACTACAAAACGTCGGGAGTGAATGCGGCCTTTGGAACATCGTCGCACCTTGACCTGCACGACACCGACGTAATCAGTTGCTTTCTTGCGTTTGCTTTGGGTGTTTTCTGCGGAGATCCACATATCGACATCGAACTTTCTTCAGGTGACCACCTCACTGGTCGAAGGCACCCTGACTACGACCGAAAGCCTTTGCTGCTGGGCAGGGGCATCGACTTGAGCAAGGCGTACAAGCAGGTCAGTGTTGCTCCTCAGTCTGCTAGACATAGCGTTTTGGGAGTGCGAAGTGAATCTGGCGAATGGAAGTTCTTTATATCGAAGTCACTGCCTTTTGGAGCCACGTCCAGCGTTTTTGCATTCAACAAGATCACGCGCGGTATCTGGACTTTGATGGTTCGAAAATTTCACCTCCTTACCACTGTATTTTATGATGATTTTCCTGTTATTGAGTTTGAACCTTTGGCGGCAACAACTACGAACGTGGTGCAGCACCTTTTGGATTTGCTTGGGTGGAAGCATGCTACGACTGGTAAAAAGAGTGTTGATTTTTCTGACACCATGCAGGTGTTGGGAGTAGCATTCCACTTGCAGAACTTTTGGAACAAACAAGTGACAGTGGCGAACCGCCCAAGTCGGATACAGAGGATTTTGGAGATGCTTGAATCATACGCTGCCAAGGGTACTGTGTCTGCACCCGAGGCGGCGACTATGCATGGATTGCTGAATTATGCTGGTGGCTTTGTGGTTGGACGTTGTTTGAAGCCTGCCGCCAGACAGTTTGCAAGTTTGCAGTCAGGTTCATCAGATACAGAGCTCATATCGCGCTTGTGCAATGATACATGCAGGATCATTAACCGAATGCGACCACGAGAAATTCGCTTCCTGAGCAGCGATCGTCCGGCAGTGATTTACACGGACGGTGCGTACGAGAATGGGAATGGAACCTGGGGTGCAGTTGTCATAATCCCTCAACTTGGCATTAATGCAATTCACTGGGGAACCATCCCACCAGTCCTGATGGAGCACTGGACATCTATTGGACTTCAGCAGAAAATTTGTCAAATTGAGTTGGTTGCAGTTTTGCTTGTGAGGTATTTTTACCGCAATGAACTTTCCAATTCTTCAGCACTGTACTTCGTTGACAACGAGGCTGCACGTTTTTGCTTGATCAAAGGATCCAGCCCTTCACTGTCCATGTACAACATCTGTCGTGCAGTGTCCTTAGTAGAAGCAGAATTTCCTTCCGCTTCATGGTATGAAAGGGTGGCTTCGGAGTCAAACATTGCTGACCTGCCGTCACGCTCCAAACTGAAAGAATGCCAGGCAATCTCGGGAGGAAACCTTGCAGGCGATATATGCTTGCCTGAAACAATGCTCTTGGAAGTTACAAGAAAGTGAAGCTCTTTACATGTCGAAAAAAAAACGGGGGTGACAGGCGACATGACTTGTTGACCTGAAACAGTTACCAGACACTTGACTTGTGTTTGTGCGGTTTCACCCCCGACTCAATTAAGATAAGCAAAGACAAAAAGAAATATTAAATACATGTCCGACCTTCGAGCGATTTGCGTGGCGTTTTGAGTTTTACGTTTGTTTGAATAAGAAATTTAATTTACAAAGGGACGAGCACAAACGTTTGGCTTCAACTTGTTGTGGCCTTTGTTTGTTGGGAGTAGTGAGCTTGCGAACGTACCGCCTGTAACAAAAAAAAGAAAAATCTGATGAACTGAAAACCAACTGACGGTGTTGGTGAGCCTGGCGGTGTTTTCAGCTCAGCTTTCAGAGTCAAGCAAATATAGCTGATCCTCCTGTGAAGAGTTGAAGATGTTAAACATGTTCAAATTGTTCAAGCTATTTTAAGATGTGTGGAAGTGCGGTGAAATCTGCTGAAACTTCCGTAGTTGGACGCCTTTTCCATTCCGCACTTGTGCGGCGGCAGATGCTCCTGGCTGAATGCTGGAAACCAACTGAAGTTTCCAAACAACTTCTGTTTATTATCATGTTGTGACATTTACATCTGTCACTGTTGTTTGAAGGATGATCTTTACTTCTCACTTTTTATTTAGATCAGATTGATGTCAGTCTTCTCACCTTTTGCTCTGTTGCGAACATTTTGATTTTATGTTCCGCGCAATTTTGGCTAGGGTGTGGAGGGTGGGTTGCACTTGACCCGTTCGATTTTTCTATCCCCTCCCAAACTTCGTTTTCCCTCCCTTATCTTGTGGGGGGGTGACAGGCGACATGACTTGTTGACCTGAAACAGTTACCAGACACTTGACTTGTGTTTGTGCGGTTTCACCCCCGACTCAATTAAGATAAGCAAAGACAAAAAGAAATATTAAATACATGTCCGACCTTCGAGCGATTTGCGTGGCGTTTTGAGTTTTACGTTTGTTTGAATAAGAAATTTAATTTACAAAGGGACGAGCACAAACATATATATATGCACTGATATATGTATACATAGGCTTGGAGTCTTATATATATATAGTGCCCACGGTTTTCCTAGGACTAAATAAGATGCCAAAACTTTTGATGTTTACAAGCACCGCATTGACTTTGTGAAACGCTGGACGGAGAGAGCTAAACTCTTAACTGGTGCGGATGCTGCAGTGCTGGCCCAGGCACCTCCACATTTGCAAAGTTTGCTTCACAACAAGAGGTTGGCTCTTTGGCAAGAGATGCTTGATTTTTACGAGTATCCAGACAAAGAGTTGGTACGTGATATAACAAGAGGTTTTCCAGTCACTGGATGGCTACCGGATTCGCAAGTGTTCCCAAAAGACTACAAACCTCCAAGTATGAATGTGCAGACGTTGCAATCTTTGAGCAAAGGCTTGAATGAGAGAGTCAAGTCCAAGCTTGGAAGTTCCACTGCTGACTTTTTAGGGGAAGCTACTTGGGAGGAAACTGAAAAGGAGCTGCAAGAGGGCTGGATGGAGGTGGATTTAGAAGGTGGCCAAGACGCAGCTTGGGCTAGGGTGAAGTTCACCCGGCTTTGCTTGGGAAAGCCATGGACTTAAAAAGCGCTTACAAGCAATTTGGTATTTGTGTTGAAGACAGACAGAGGATCAGGGTTGCTACACGCAAACCAACAACTTCAGAAATTGTGCTGCTGATGGTTAATGCACTCCCATTTGGAGCCACGGGAAGTGTATCTGGCTTCTTAAGAATTTCAATGTTCCTGTGGTTCCTGGGTGTTGTTGGACTACGACTGGCTTGGACGAGCTTTTATGATGACTACACAATGATTAGCAGAGAAGATTGTGCGAGCAATGCAGCATGGAGTGCAGAGTGCTTGTTTGAGCTGTTAGGAATCCTCTACGCAAAGGAGGGTAAGAAAGCAACCACCTTTGATCGGACATTTGGGTCACTGGGTGTGATCTTTGACCTCTCTGAAATTGCATGTGGAACTATTTCCTTGGTCCATACTGAAAGTCGCAGGAATGAATTGGTGGCTACGATTGAGGAAATGCTCAAGGAACAGAGCTTCACCGCCAAGAGTGTGGAGCGCTTGAGAGGACGGTTGCTTTGGTATGAAAACTTTGTGTGCGGTCGGCAAGCGAATGTCTTGGTTGCCAGTTTGAGCAAATTTATCAATGGAGTTAAGCATACTCAGAACATGTCGGATGAGCTGGGTGTGACCTTGAAGCTTTTGCTGGACAGAGTTAGAGCTGGTAAGCCTATTGTGGTTTCCAGGAAACTTTTTTCGACCTGGGTTTGCTTTACGGATGGTGCTTGTGAAAACAAAGCTTCTATGGGTGCAGTGCTGATCGGACCAACTGGCACTGCGTTCGGGTACTTTGGTGAAGAATTTCCGGATGAAATCCAGTCCTTCTTTTACCGGGAATCCAAGCACCCGATTTATGAAGTAGAGCTACTACCAGCTCTTGTAGCTGTAATAGTTTGGAGAGAAGTGCTGCAGTCATGTCAGGTTGTGTTTTACATAGACAATGAAGCAGCAAAAACAGGGCTAATCAGAGGTGCGGGAGCGACCCCTTTGGCTAATGCCATAATAGGTAACTTCTGCATAGCTGAAGCCGAACTTCAGTTGAAAACTTGGTTCAACAGAGTTCCAACGCACAGCAACTTGAGTGACGGTCCTAGCCGTCAAGACTTCGAGTTAGTCAATGCTCTTGGGTGCACCAGGTTTGAAATTCCGTGGTCAACTGTCAGTGGATTCATAAGTTCACGCCGTGGCTGAAGTGGGGCTGTGGCGGGGCGTGAAAGGACTGACCCCAATTGCATTGTGTTGGAAAAAGAGACCGTTCTTCAGAAACTTCAGCTGTCGTTTTTTCCAACTTGTTTTCTGTGCGTCGAGCGGATTTTTAAATTTTTTGGTGACACGAATTTTTTAACGTTGCGTTTTCACGGTGCTATGTGTTTTGCAAGCGGTTCAATCTTTGGAAATAAGTTTTTAACTCCCGCAGGGATGAAAACCTTATTTCCAATTTTTGAAAACACTTTGTGTGGCAAAGTGTTAGCTGGAAAAACACGTACTCCAATTTTTAAGAAAACCAAAGACGTTTAATTTTTTATACAAACATGTTTCCAAACCTGAAACAACTCTTTCCAATGTTGTTGGAAAGAAACATCCTGATTTTTATTGCATGGCAATATTTTGGCTTAAGGGTGTGGTGGGTGGGAAACTCCCTGTTTGTTTCCTGTTTGGTTGCAAATTCCCACCCTTCTTTTTCCCAACCCTTTTGCAACCACACACTTTTTATATGCCACGCCCTCAGCCCTGTGGCGGGGCGTGAAAGGACTGACCCCAATTGCATTGTGTTGGAAAAAGAGACCGTTCTTCAGAAACTTCAGCTGTCGTTTTTTCCAACTTGTTTTCTGTGCGTCGAGCGGATTTTTAAATTTTTTGGTGACACGAATTTTTTAACGTTGCGTTTTCACGGTGCTATGTGTTTTGCAAGCGGTTCAATCTTTGGAAATAATAGGCAAGGTTGGCGTGCAGGCTTTGAATTTCTTAGGCTGCAGCCGTTTTTGATGTTGTTTGTGCTGCGAAGTCAAGTGTCTCAGGGCTAAGTTTTGGGCATGTTGACAAGCTTGCTTGTGGCTTGTGTTCCAATGCTTTTGGGGCTTCTAGCTTTATCGGTATTAGAGATATTGATACATGCTACCATAGGGTGGACGGGTTGTGTCCCCCCTGTGTGTGCAGAGTGTTTGGTTCCCAGCCTGTCTGTGGTCAAAAGGGACCATGAAGTCACAACAATGGGGTGACGTGCAAGGGTTTTGTTCTGCCCAGCAACTGTATAGATGACCAGGGTTTACCAGCTTTTTGTGTGTTCATTGGACAAAAAGTGTCAACAATGGGGTGATGTGCAAGGGTGTTGCTGCCGAGCCACTGTATAGATGACCTGGGTTAAACAACATTTTGTGTGTTTCATGGGCGAGCAAGGCGCACGACCCGCAGTTCCAACACCAAAGCTTGCATTCCAGCTGGGAAGAATTTGCAGGTGAACCCACTGTGTTGTCATGAAGCTGTGTGGCTCTGTTCTTTGTGTGTTGCTGCTTGCCATTGTACGCCCTCTTGTTGGGGCACCAACAGACTACGTGAGTGTCCGCGCAGAAGTTGTCAAGGCTTATGCGCAACAAGCAGAAGAGATGGCGCGCGCGCTGGAGGTTCTGCAAGAAACAAGTGCAAGCACGTCTGCCGCTGCGCAGGAGATACAGAATGCTTGCACGGCTTGATGGCCCGCAACCCATGTTTGAGTGATTGTCGCCCGCCTCTTGTGAGGCGGCCCGTGCCAAGCACGAAGGCCAAAAGAATAGGCAAGGTTGGCGTGCAGGCTTTGAATTTCTTAGGCTGCAGCCGTTTTTGATGTTGTTTGTGCTGCGAAGTCAAGTGTCTCAGGGCTAAGTTTTGGGCATGTTGAAAAGCTTGCTTGTGGCTTGTGTTCCAATGTTTTTGGGGCTTCTAGCTTTATCGGTATTGTATGAGAGATATTGATACATGCTACCATAGGGTGGACGGGTTGTGTCCCCCCGTGTGTGCAGAGTGTTTGGTTCCCAGCCTGTCTGTGGTCAAAAGGGACCATGAAGTCACAACAATGGGGTGATGTGCAAGGGTTTTGTTCTGCCCAGCAACTGTATAGATGACCGGGGTTTACCAGCTTTTTGTGTGTTTCATGGGACCAAAAGTGTCAACAATGGGGTGATGTGCAAGGGTTTTTTGTTGCTGCCGAGCCACTGTATAGATGACCTGGGTTGCACAGCATTTTGTGTGTTTAATGGGCGAGCAAGGCGCGCGACCCGCAGTTCCAACACCAAAGTTTGCATTCCAGCTGGGAAGCACCTGCAGGTGAACCCACTGTGTTGTCATGAAGCTGTGTGGCTCTGTTCTTTGTGTGTTGCTGCTTGCCATTGTACGCCCTCTTGTTGGGGCACCAACAGACTATGCGAGTGTCCGCGCAGAAGTTGTCAAGGCTTATGCGCAACAAGCAGAAGAGATGTTGCGACTCAGCTTGCTGATGAAACTTTATTTCCTCTAACACTAAAAAGAAGTTGAACGCAACTTCTAAGCGTGCCCTCCTCTACACTACCTGCGTGCGTCTCCGCGACCTGCGTAAGCATAAGGGTTTGTGGCTATCTTAATTTGATGGTTTCTGCACCTGGGTTCTTTTGAGCCTTTCTCTCTGGCGTTTTTGTCTGTGTGTTGTGTTTTTCTGTTTGTTTGAACCGGTGCAAACCTCAAACTTTTTGTCAAACAGTTGACCCACAAACTCTCGCGGTTTTTTCAGAAGTTTCAGTTTTACTTATGAAATCTGTGCAATGGTGGCCATTGACTTTCAAGGTATGCCTCCATAGGGAGGGAGGGAGGGTTTTCCACTTTTGTGTGGATCTGCGTTTTTTGAGAGCAATGTGGGTGTGAGATGGTGCCTCTAGCTTGGGATCCCGACAGATACGACGTCATCAGTGAACATCAATTATTTCTGTGCTCTTGGGCAATTTGGGATCATTGTGAATTTGCAGAGGTGAGGTTGTTTGCTTTCCTGGCCATTTCAGACCTTCAATCGTTTTGCACTGTTTCTTACTGCATTTACGTGGACAGTGAGGACATTATTGCTAGACGTAATGACTTCAGAAGACTTGAAGGGTGATTTGAACGCTGGAAGTTTTGCAGAAATGGTTGGGGCCTTACCATCTGATTCTGCAGATGTAGAGGCACACAATGCTGCGACAGATGTTGCATTTCAGACGGATGGTTCTGAGGTTGAACCTGGCACACCCATGGATGATTTGTTTCGAAATGCATCGCCTCTTGAATTTGTAGGTCAGGAGTTGCAGGTTGATTCAGAGAGCAATGTGCAGGGATCCAGGAGCCCCTTGCGCTCACGTGCAGATGTGCCCATCTCAAAGGCAGATTACAATAGGGCCCTTTTCGAAGCGCGTTTGAGTGCAGTGGGTGAATCAGAGCTGAAACTCCCATGGGAACAAGGTGTTTGGAAAGCCATTTTCGCAGATGATGATAGCGATGTTTTTCCCTCAGTCTTGCCGCCCGTTCCAGGTGAATATCTTGTGCAGGCTTCTGCAACGAGTTCTGCGTCTGGAGATGTGTCGGAGGCTGCCGAAAAGAGCATGGCAAGGAGTTCAATTAGTCAGGAACTGAAGTTGCCTTTTTACTCATACGCAATCAAGGTTCTTCCAGACAGGAATGCATTGGAAGAGACAGAGAAGGTTTGGTCACATGCGTTGTTCAAGTGGCAGCAGATTTTTGAAGTTTTGGGTTATCCGGGACAGCTTGGCAGGGAAATTTTACAGGAACAGGTGGACAGCAATCCGAATGCAGATTGTACGGCTCTCAGGGATTCACTTGGAATAAAATCAGCGAGAACTGCATTGAAACGTGCTCAGACATTGTTGCAGTATTTTTCATGGCTGCAAATGCATGTTGCGGAGTGGGATCCATGGAACAGATCGCATTGCTTGCAATACCTGCAGAGAGATGGACATTCGAGACCATCAGCTTCGAGAGGCATGACACTATGGGAGGCATTCAGATTTGCAAGACATGTTTTGGGAATTGAGATTCCATATCAGTTGCTTTGTGATCCTCAGTTACGTGGTAGGGCTCAACGTTTGATGGCAGAGAAGGCCTCCTATAAACCTGCAAGGCCGCTCAAAGTTGCCGAGGTGGCGTTGCTGGAGACTTCAATGCAGGAGCCTTTGGACCCAATTGACAAGTACATGTTGGGTGCTGTAATTTTTGCAATCTTGTCACGTTCAAGGTGGTCTGACTTGAAATTCATTGACCAAATTTGGATTGACAAAATGGAATACAAGGGCGAGCTTTATGGCTTTGTGGAGGCTTGCACAAAACATCACAAGACGGCCACGACACTGACAAAGAAGCAGTTGTACATGCCGTTGGTTGCACCGGTGCTGGGAGTAACAACAGTTGACTGGACAAAACATTGGGTTCAGGCTTGTGACAGTCTTGGAGTTGATTTTCAGGTTCAGCCTTTTGGGGCGTTGTGCAGAGCGGCATCTCATGGTGGTGTGCTGTGCAAGAGACCGTGCACTACGGAAGAGATTGGCACCTTTTGAATAGGATCCTCAAAACAAACGTGGAGAATGCGATCACGTCGCACTCTTTGAAACACACGACTTTATCATGGTGCGCGGCTTACGGACTAGATGAACCTTCTAGGACCCTGCTTGGTCACCATGAGCTCCAAGGTGCAAAGGCTATGACTGTGTACTCGAGGGATTTGCTGACAAGACCGTTACAGCTGTACTGCAGTATGTTGTCAAACATACGCCTGGATCATTTCAGACCAGATGTGTCTCGCACTTCACGCATGGTTGATCTTTTGAAGATTTCTGAGAAAGCCACGGAGCCTGGGCATCAAATGCAGATGGAGTTTGTTGACCCCCAAGAAATGGCAGCAGCAGAGCCAAGTGAGGAGGCTGTTGAACGTGCCTCGCCTATGGATGCAGCTGTTGGGCAGAGAAATGCGGAGAGGTCTGACGATGAGGCTTCAAGTGAGATTCCATCTACTGGGTCCAGTTCGTCTGACAGTTCGTCGGCAAGTGAGGCAGAAGGTGCAAATCCATTGGGCTTGCATATTGAGGGCCCGGTCTGGAGGAACAGAAAAAGCCACGTGGTGCACAAGTGCGCTGAGCTGAGTTTCCAAACAACGTGTGGTAGGAAAGTGGATGAGGCTCATTTTGAGCTACTTGAGGAAGGCTGCTCCACCTTGAATGCAAGATGCAGCAGATGTTTCAAAGGAGAGGTGGTGTCAAGCGTGGACGGTCTGGTGAAAGCACTGGATCAGAGTAAGTCAAAGCGCTTAAAGCGGCAGTGACCTCTTTGGCTGTGCGTCAAAAAACATTAAGCTGAAGTCACCACCTTACATCTTGGCTTGTCATTTGATAGTTGTGAGATTGAGCGCATTGAATTTTTCTTTTTGGAGCACTTGTGAAGTAAGTGCAATGTACTTGCGGGGTTTGTAAACGATGCTGCATTTTCTTTGTAAACACTAAGACACTGAGAGCAGTTTACATATAAAGGGCCGAAGGGCCATGGGAAAGCCCTGAGCTGTAAGCGGCTCATGGAGTGAGTTGATCCCTATGAATGCATGGGGATCGCAGCTCAGGTTCAAAGGAACAACCCGGTGTTTGAACCGGTCATTGTTGGAACTTCATTGCATGACAAATTTGACATGACAAAGTGAAAGGAGGTTGCTTTATGCATGGCATGAGCTTTGCATAATTTCTTGACGGAGTTTTCTCAACTTGTTGATCGGTGCTTGGAGTGGTGAAATGTGTTTTTCATTTCTTTCTGCACTTCTTAGATATCCTAGCTGGCCCTTGCTGTGATGGCTTCTTCATCGTTTCTGGATTCAGAGGCCACTTTTACGCAACAAGCGACTGAAGCTGGTCTTGGTGAACAATGGATCGATGCCTTGAAGGGCAGCTCCCTATCTACGTTTGCAAAATTAAGTTTTGCTGTTACCAGTCCAGGAGTTGCCGCAACAGATGACCAGATCAACACCTTTCTGGGTACATTGCGGAGAGGGGTTGCACCTTCGATAGCAGATATGGCGGCTTTCAAGCGTGTGCTCTTTGAAAGTCAAACTCTTATGATGCATTCCCTGAAAGCTACAGCAAAAGGTGAGGAAACAACTCCAAAGAAAATGTCTGCTCCGGAAAGGGAGGCCCGCTTGGAACTTCAAAGGCAGACGTTCCGTGGCCTTGACATTTCTGGTCCCCTAGAGCCGGCACATAGCCTTTATGATTTGTGTGCAAGTATGGTTGAGAAAAATGAAGTGGCCTACATAGGCCCTACGAAGTGTTTGTCGCGGCAGCAAGAGCTCATGGGCAGCAAACCTGAAAAGGAGTTGCAGCTTGATGTTAGCAAGACATCCTTGGTGGTGAAGGAGCAGGCCAGCAATGCAGAGATACATATTACATCAGACCTTAGCCTTTACCAGGCCCTTCAACGTAGGACCTTGGCGCTGGACCTTACGGGCATTGCGTCTTATGAAGTGATGCGCAAATGGATTGACAGGCTGTTTGCATTGTATGCACAATCTCCTGCACCGGGTTTTTCAAAGATATCCCAATCGCAGTTGCTGAGGGCAGATCGACAGGCCTTCGTCAGAATGAGCGAGTTGTTCACAGGCTCACTGAAGGCACCTATTGCGGCCGGGAAGCCGCTGGATCCATACATTGAGAAGTTGGAATCGGATATGACGGTGACGTACTTCATGCTGCCGGTGCCCACCAGCCATGCAGGTAGTTCGACAGACAAGTCGGACAAGGACAAAAAGAGACCTGATGCACCGAACGCAAAAGGAGGGCAACCACCCAAGAAAGTCCCAAAGGGAAATGCCAAAGGTAACAGCAAAGGCAAAAAGAGGGACCCGATTCCTCAGGCCTTGAAAGGCCACCATGCGCGAACGCCACAAGGCGAACCCATCTGTTTTGGCTTCAATTTGGGAACTTGCAAACAGGGATCAAAGTGCCCCAGACAGCATGTTTGCTCGGTGCCGGGATGTTACAAAGCGCATCCCCAAACTGAACACCAGTGACCCGAGCGATCAAAAGCTGATGTTTCATCACGTGGTGGCAAGCATAAGTTCCAGACTGTGGCAAGTGAACATGTCAACAAAGATGACAGTGTGAGATCAGAGTTTGGGGCGCATGGTTTCTTCTGCGTGGAGCTTTTTTGCGGGACAGGTAACCACTTATGCAATGAAACATTATTTTTCTGACAGTTTTGGGGTGGACCACGAAGTGGGCAAACAACGAGTGAAGATTGTCTGTTTAGATTTGACAAGGCAGGACCATCAAGAACTGGTGGAACAGTGGCTCCTATCGGGGCAATGTTTATGGGTGCATTTCGGCATCCCCTGCGGAACGGCATCGAGAGCGAGGTTTCGAAGGCTCAGCAAAAAACACCATGGGCCGCCCCCGATAAGGAACTCCAGGTATCCTGATGGCATCCCGGAAGTTCAGGGACTACACTTGATCAAGTTACGGGCGGCTAATAGGCTTTACAGCTTCATGAGAAAGTTGATTTTGCTGTTGGACAATGCAGGCGTAGTTTGGACAGTTGAGAATCCTTTTACAAGCCTTCTCTGGGAAACTTCTTACTGGAGAGATATTGCCGCAGAAACCGACCCTTTTTACGGTGAGTTGCATAACTGTATGTTTGGAGGGCAAAGATTGAAGCGTACATGTCTTGCTTCAAACAATAAGGCCATCATGGCTTTGAACGTTCTTTGCGATGGCAGGCATGAACATGCTCCCTGGTCCATGACAGATGGTGTATTTGATACTGCTTTGGAGGCCGAATACACACCCATGCTTGCGAAAGCTCTTGCGGCTGTGGTTTTGGAAGCAATTGCAAAAGAATACAAGCCGCCAAAAGTTGTGCAATACTCCAAGCGTCTCAAGTTATCGCATTTTCGAGCGATCGCGGCAGCCAAGCAGCCTACTAAGGCGATGACTATGCACCTTGTGCCAGAGTTCTCCCATGTACTTGTCTTGTCCAATATGCCCTCCAGCGCCTCCTTTTGCAATGAAAATGCAGCCCTGGCCAAGTGTGTAAACATACAATGTGGCGAGCAAAGCTTTTTCATCCCATGTGCTAGCAAACTTTTGAGAAAGACCATATAAAAGGGGGAGAAAGCCGTCTTCTCAAATTTACACTGGAGGGTTATGACGACAAAACCCTGGTGGATGATGTGGCGAATGGTTTTTCTCTTGTGGTGAAGTCTCCAAATCAAACGTGTTGCCCAGGAAACTTCTTCCAGCTGTTATTTCTGAGCAAGAGTTGCATGCAAACTCTCACAAGGCAAACCTGGCACTTCGATACATGACTAGGAGCAGCGGTGACCTTGAGTTGGACGAGAAGCTATGGGCTAAGACAGTTTCAGAGGTGGACAAGGGTTGGATGCTGGGCCCTTAACGTGGGACACTTTGAGCTCAGGGGACACCGTCTCCAGAAGGTTCCCACTGGAACAAGGTGGAAAGGTGAGACCGATAGACGATATGTCCCAGAGTCAAATAAATTCGACGGTGACTTGCTATGAGCAGGCGACGGTGGACGGGCCTGATGTGATCTGTGCCTTTGCCACCTTCTTGATGAGATGCTTAGCCGAGCAAGGCAAACCCACCGCTTTGTCGGGGCGCTCTTTGGATTTAGCATCAGCCTACAGACAACTGGCAATAGCAGACAGCTCAAGGAAGCATGCTTTTTTGTCGGTATACAACCCGGCATCCGGCTCAGCAGAGCTCTTTCAGCAGGTTGCTCTGCCATTCGCTCTCGTACGGCGGTGAATGCTTTCATCCGTTGTGCGCGATTCTTGCAATGGACAGCAGCGAAGTGTTTGCGACTTCCCCTATCCTGTTACTTCGACGACTTTGTTTCCTTCTCGCCCTCACAGCTTGCAGGCAACTCACAGGCAGCCTTGTGTTTGATGTTGGATGTGCTTGGTTGGGGCTTTGACAAGGAAGGCCCCAAGAGCGATGACTATTCCCAGCTTGTTTGCGCCTTGGGGGTGAAGTTTGATCTTTGCAGTTGCAAGGAGGGTTTGTTGAATGTTTGCCATACAGTGAAAAGGGTGAGGGAAACAACTGCTTTGCTGGATGAAATTTTGGCACTTGGTGCCTTGAAGAAAAGAGATGCCCCTGTTGTAAGAGGTAGACTGGCCTTCTGCGATGCCTTTATTTTTTGGAAGGTTGGGAAAGGTTGCGTTACAAGAGCTGACCCGACATGCATATGCGTCTCCCTTCACCGAGAAGACTTCAGATGCTTTGAGGAATGCGTTGAAACTTTTGAAGGAAAGAGTTTTGGGAGGCAAGCCTCGTGTGTTGTCATGTCGCATGTTGGATACTCTTTTTCTGCTTACGGGTGCAAGTTTTGAACCGGAGAGTGGAGCTGGTTTAGGAGCAGTGCTTGTTTCAGATACGGGCGCTGTTATGGCTTGGTTTGGACTGAAAGTAAATCCGGATCGGTTAAGCACTCTGATGGAAGGTGGAAAAGAAACGGTATAGGTGAGCTGGAAACTTTGGCCGTTGCGATGGCCCTGTTGCTATGGGCTAAACACCTTGACTCTACGCGGTTGCTGTTTTACATAGACAACGAAGGTTCGAGATATGCACTGATAAAGGGTTACTCGGTTTCTCGCAGTATTACTGCGATCTGTGCTCTTGCGGCCACCACCTTGGATGCTCACTATGTCCTGCCTTGGTTTTGGAAGAATACCTTCAGTTTCGAATCTTGCAGATTTTCCTTCACGCCAGTTGAAACACCCCTTGTTAAAGGAAGATGCTGAAGTTCCTAAAGAGGAAGTTGAAGCATTGTGAGGAAAGCCTCTTCACCACAATGAGATGGGTGGGGGCCGTGGCGAAAGCGGCGGCAGGATTTCCCCCACTTGAGTAGGAAAAAGGTGAATGCGCTTCGTTGTCAACGTGCTTGCAGTTTTGTATTGTGTGGTTTTGAGTTTTTTCTGGCGAGGTGTTTTGGCCTCAGAAGTCTGCGTATTCACGACGGCGTTTTTGTATATATGTATATATATACAAGATATATATATATATACTTGGTTTGTTTGAGACGTTTTTTGACCGGTGCTTTTGCACATGTCAAAAGTCTTTTGTGACGCATGTTGCTCGGTTTTTAGTGAGGTTGGGCTCGATGGTTTTAGTGTGGTTGGAAATAAGTTGCGACTCAGCTTGCTGATGAAACTTTATTTCCTCTAACACTAAAAAGAAGTTGAACGCAACTTCTAAGCGTGCCCTCCTCTACACTACCTGCGTGCGTCTCCGCGACCTGCGTAAGCATAAGGGTTTGTGGCTATCTTAATTTGATGGTTTCTGCACCTGGGTTCTTTTGAGCCTTTCTCTCTGGCGTTTTTGTCTGTGTGTTGTGTTTTTCTGTTTGTTTGAACCGGTGCAAACCTCAAATTTTTTGTCAAACAGTTGACCCACAAACTCTCGCGGTTTTTTCAGAAGTTTCAGTTTTACTTATGAAATCTGTGCAATGGTGGCCATTGACTTTCAAGGTATGCCTCCATAGGGAGGGAAGGAGGGTTTTCCACTTTTGTGTGGATCTGCGTTTTTGAGCCTCCCGCCCCCCCTACTTTTCCTTCCGAGAGCGGAATTTGTTTCACTTACCGAACGCGGTAATTCTCTGTATGTGTCACCGTGGCGAAAGCGGCGGCAGGATTTCCCCCACTTGAGTAGGAAAAAGGTGAATGCGCTTCGTTGTCAACGTGCTTGCAGTTTTGTATTGTGTGGTTTTGAGTTTTTTCTGGCGAGGTGTTTTGGCCTCAGAAGTCTGCGTATTCACGACGGCGTTTTTGTATATATGTATATATATACAAGATATATATATATATACTTGGTTTGTTTGAGACGTTTTTTGACCGGTGCTTTTGCACATGTCAAAAGTCTTTTGTGACGCATGTTGCTCGGTTTTTAGTGAGGTTGGGCTCGATGGTTTTAGTGTGGTTGGAAATAAGGCGCGCGCTGGAGGTTCTGCAAGAAACAAGTGCAAGCACGTCTGCCGCTGCGCAGCAGATACAGAATGCTTGCACGGCTTGATGGCCCCCAACCCATGCTTGAGTGATTGTCGCCCGCCTCTTGTGAGGCGGCCCGTGCCAAGCACGAAGGCCAAAAGAATAGGCAAGGTTGGCGTGCAGGCTTTGAATTTCTTAGGCTGCAGCCGTTTTTGATGTTGTATGTGCTGCGAAGTCAAGTGTCTCAGGGCTAAGTTTTGGGCATGTTGACAAGCTTGCTTGTGGCTTGTGTTCCAATGCTTTTGGGGCTTCTAGCTTTATCGGTATTAGAGATATTGATACATGCTACCATAGTGTGGACGGGTTGTGTCCCCCTGTGTGTGCAGAGTGTTTGGTTCCCAGCCTGTCTGTGGTCATAAGGGACCATGAAGTCACAACAATGGTGATGTGCAAGGGTTTTGTTCTGCCCAGCAACTGTATAGATGACCGGGGTTTACCAGCTTTTTGTGTGTTTCATGGGACCAAAAGTGTCAACAATGGGGTGATGTGCAAGGGTTTTTGGTTGCCGCCGAGCCGCTGTATAGATGACCTGGGCTGCACAGCATTTTGTGTGTTTCATGGGCGAGCAAGGCGCGCGACCCGCAGTTCCAACACCAAAGCTTGCATTCCAGCTGGGAAGCACCTGCAGGTGATTCCACTGTGTTGTCATGAAGCTGTGTGGCTCTGTTCTTTGTGTGTTGCTGCTTGCCGTTGTACGCGCTGTCGTTGGGGCACCAACAGACTACGCGAGTGTCCGCGCAGAAGTTGTCAAGGCTTATGCGCAACAAGCAGAAGAGATGGCGCGCGCGCTGGAGGTTCTGCAAGAAACAAGTGCAAGCACGTCTGCCGCTGCGCAGCAGATACAGAATGCTTGCACGGCTTGATGGCCCCCAACCCATGCTTGAGTGATTGTCGCCCGCCTCTTGTGAGGCGGCCCGTGCCAAGCACGAAGGCCAAAAGAATAGGCAAGGTTGGCGTGCAGGCTTTGAATTTCTTAGGCTGCAGCCGTTTTTGATGTTGTATGTGCTGCGAAGTCAAGTGTCTCAGGGCTAAGTTTTGGGCATGTTGACAAGCTTGCTTGTGGCTTGTGTTCCAATGCTTTTGGGGCTTCTAGCTTTATCGGTATTAGAGATATTGATACATGCTACCATAGGGTGGACGGGTTGTGTCCCCCTGTGTGTGCAGAGTGTTTGGTTCCCAGCCTGTCTGTGGTCATAAGGGACCATGAAGTCACAACAATGGGGTGATGTGCAAGGGTTTTGTTCTGCCCAGCAACTGTATAGATGACCGGGGTTTACCAGCTTTTTGTGTGTTTCATGGGACCAAAAGTGTCAACAATGGGGTGATGTGCAAGGGTTTTTGGTTGCTGCCGAGCCACTGTATAGATGACCTGGGTTGCACAGCATTTTGTGTGTTTCATGGGCGAGCAAGGCGCACGACCCGCAGTTCCAACACCAAAGCTTGCATTCCAGCTGGGAAGCACCTGCAGGTGAACCCACTGTGTTGTCATGAAGCTGTGTGGCTCTGTTCTTTGTGTGTTGCTGCTTGCCGTTGTACGCGCTGTCGTTGGGGCACCAACAGACTACGCGAGTGTCCGCGCAGAAGTTGTCAAGGCTTATGCGCAACAAGCAGAAGAGATGGCGCGCGCGCTGGAGGTTCTGCAAGAAACAAGTGCAAGCACGTCTGCCGCTGCGCAGCAGATACAGAATGCTTGCACGGCTTGATGGCCCCCAACCCATGCTTGAGTGATTGTCGCCCGCCTCTTGTGAGGCGGCCCGTGCCAAGCACGAAGGCCAAAAGAATAGGCAAGGTTGGCGTGCAGGCTTTGAATTTCTTAGGCTGCAGCCGTTTTTGATGTTGTTTGTGCTGCGAAGTCAAGTGTCTCAGGGCTAAGTTTTGGGCATGTTGACAAGCTTGCTTGTGGCTTGTGTTCCAATGCTTTTGGGGCTTCTAGCTTTATCGGTATTAGAGATATTGATACATGCTACCATAGGGTGGACGGGTTGTGTCCCCCCGTGTGTGCAGAGTGTTTGGTTCCCAGCCTGTCTGTGGTCATAAGGGACCATGAAGTCACAACAATGGGGTGATGTGCAAGGGTTTTGTTCTGCCCAGCAACTGTATAGATGACCGGGGTTTACCAGCTTTTTGTGTGTTTCATGGGGCCAAAAGTGTCAACAATGGGGTGATGTGCAAGGGTTTTTGGTTGCTGCCGAGCCACTGTATAGATGACCTGGGTTGCACAGCATTTTGTGTGTTTCATGGGCGAGCGAGGCGCACGACCCGCAGTTCCAACACCAAAGCTTGCATTCCAGCTGGGAAGCACCTGCAGGTGAACCCACTGTGTTGTCATGAAGCTGTGTGGCTCTGTTCTTTGTGTGTTGCTGCTTGCCATTGTACGCCCTCTGTTGGGGCACCAACAGACTACGCGAGTGTCCGCGCAGAAGTTGTCAAGGCTTATGCGCAACAAGCCGACAGAGCGGCGCGCGCTGGAGGTTCTGCAAGAAACAAGTGCAAGCATCGTCTGCCGCTGCGCAGCAGATACAGAATGCTTGCACGGCTTGATGGCCCCCAACCCATGCTTGAGTGATTGTCGCCCGCCCGCCTCTTGTGAGGCGTGCCCGTGCCAAGCACGAAGGCCAAAAGAATAGGCAAGGTTGGCGTGCAGGCTTTGAATTTCTTAGGCTGCAGCCGTTTTTGATGTTGTTTGTGCTGCGAAGTCAAGTGTCTCAGGGCTAAGTTTTGGGCATGTTGACAAGCTTGCTTGTGGCTTGTGTTCCAATGCTTTTGGGGCGCTATAGCTTTATCGGTATTAGAGATATTGATACATGCTACCATAGTGTGGACGGGTTGTGTCCCCCTGTGTGTGCAGAGTGTTTGGTTCCCAGCCTGTCTGTGGTCATAAGGGACCATGAAGTCACAACAATGGGGTGATGTGCAAGGGTTTTGTTCTGCCCAGCAACTGTATAGATGACCGGGGTTTACCAGTGCAGAGTGTTTGGTTCCCAGCCTGTCTGTGGTCATAAGGGACCTTGAAGTCACAACAATGGGGTGATGTGCAAGGGTTTTGTTCTGCCCAGCAACTGTATAGATGACCGGGGTTTACCAGCTTTTTGTGTGTTTCATGGGACCAAAAGTGTCAACAATGGGGTGATGTGCAAGGGTTTTTTGTTGCTGCCGAGCCGCTGTATAGATGACCTGGGTTGCACAGCACTTTGTGTGTTTCATGGGCGAGCAAGAAGCGCGACCCGCAGTTCCAACACCAAAGTTTGCATTCCAGCTGGGAAGCACCTGCAGGTGATTCCACTGTGTTGTCATGAAGCTGCGTGGCTCTGTTCTTTGTGTGTTGCTGCTTGCCATTGTACGCCCCCTTGTTGGGGCACCAACAGACTACGCGAGTGTCCGCGCAGAAGTTGTCAAGGCTTATGCGCAACAAGCAGAAGAGATGGCGCGCGCGCTGGAGGTTCTGCAAGAAACAAGTGCAAGCACGTCTGCCGCTGCGCAGCAGATACAGAATGCTTGCACGGCTTGATGGCCCCCAACCCATGCTTGAGTGATTGTCGCCCGCCTCTTGTGAGGCGGCCCGTGCCAAGCACGAAGGCCAAAAGAATAGGCAAGGTTGGCGTGCAGGCTTTGAATTTCTTAGGCTGCAGCCGTTTTTGATGTTGTTTGTGCTGCGAAGTCAAGTGTCTCAGGGCTAAGTTTTGGGCATGTTGACAAGCTTGCTTGTGGCTTGTGTTCCAATGCTTTTGGGGCTTCTAGCTTTATCGGTATTAGAGATATTGATACATGCTACCATAGTGTGGACGGGTTGTGTCCCCCTGTGTGTGCAGAGTGTTTGGTTCCCAGCCTGTCTGTGGTCATAAGGGACCATGAAGTCACAACAATGGGGTGATGTGCAAGGGTTTTGTTCTGCCCAGCAACTGTATAGATGACCGGGGTTTACCAGCTTTTTGTGTGTTTCATGGGACCAAAAGTGTCAACAATGGGGTGATGTGCAAGGGTTTTTTGTTGCTGCCGAGCCACTGTATAGATGACCTGGGCTGCACAGCATTTTGTGTGTTTCATGGGCGAGCAAGGCGCACGACCCGCAGTTCCAACACCAAAGCTTGCATTCCAGCTGGGAAGCACCTGCAGGTGAACCCACTGTGTTGTCATGAAGCTGTGTGGCTCTGTTCTTTGTGTGTTGCTGCTTGCCGTTGTACGCCCTCTTGTTGGGGCACCAACAGACTACGCGAGTGTCCGCGCAGAAGTTGTCAAGGCTTATGCGCAACAAGCAGAAGAGATGGCGCGCGCGCTGGAGGTTCTGCAAGAAACAAGTGCAAGCACGTCTGCCGCTGCGCAGCAGATACAGAATGCTTGCACGGCTTGATGGCCCCCAACCCATGCTTGAGTGATTGTCGCCCGCCTCTTGTGAGGCGGCCCGTGCCAAGCACGAAGGCCAAAAGAATAGGCAAGGTTGGCGTGCAGGCTTTGAATTTCTTAGGCTGCAGCCGTTTTTGATGTTGTTTGTGCTGCGAAGTCAAGTGTCTCAGGGCTAAGTTTTGGGCATGTTGACAAGCTTGCTTGTGGCTTGTGTTCCAATGCTTTTGGGGCTTCTAGCTTTATCGGTATTAGAGAGATTGATACATGCTACCATAGGGTGGACGGGTTGTGTCCCCCCGTGTGTGCAGAGTGTTTGGTTCCCAGCCTGTCTGTGGTCATAAGGGACCATGAAGTCACAACAATGGGGTGATGTGCAAGGGTTTTGTTCTGCCCAGCAACTGTATAGATGACCGGGGTTTACCAGCTTTTTGTGTGTTTCATGGGACCAAAAGTGTCAACAATGGGGTGATGTGCAAGGGTTTTTGGTTGCTGCCGAGCCACTGTATAGATGACCTGGGTTGCACAGCATTTTGTGTGTTTCATGGGCGAGCAAGGCGCACGACCCGCAGTTCCAACACCAAAGCTTGCATTCCAGCTGGGAAGCACCTGCAGGTGAACCCACTGTGTTGTCATGAAGCTGTGTGGCTCTGTTCTTTGTGTGTTGCTGCTTGCCGTTGTACGCGCTGTCGTTGGGGCACCAACAGACTACGCGAGTGTCCGCGCAGAAGTTGTCAAGGCTTATGCGCAACAAGCAGAAGAGATGGCGCGCGCTGGAGGTTCTGCAAGAAACAAGTGCAAGCACGTCTGCCGCTGCGCAGCAGATACAGAATGCTTGCACGGCTTGATGGCCCCCAACCCATGCTTGAGTGATTGTCGCCCGCCTCTTGTGAGGCGGCCCGTGCCAAGCACGAAGGCCAAAAGAATAGGCAAGGTTGGCGTGCAGGCTTTGAATTTCTTAGGCTGCAGCCGTTTTTGATGTTGTTTGTGCTGCGAAGTCAAGTGTCTCAGGGCTAAGTTTTGGGCATGTTGACAAGCTTGCTTGTGGCTTGTGTTCCAATGCTTTTGGGGCTTCTAGCTTTATCGGTATTAGAGATATTGATACATGCTACCATAGGGTGGACGGGTTGTGTCCCCCCGTGTGTGCAGAGTGTTTGGTTCCCAGCCTGTCTGTGGTCATAAGGGACCATGAAGTCACAACAATGGGGTGATGTGCAAGGGTTTTGTTCTGCCCAGCAACTGTATAGATGACCGGGGTTTACCAGCTTTTTGTGTGTTTCATGGGACCAAAAGTGTCAACAATGGGGTGATGTGCAAGGGTTTTTGGTTGCTGCCGAGCCACTGTATAGATGACCTGGGTTGCACAGCATTTTGTGTGTTTCATGGGCGAGCAAGGCGCACGACCCGCAGTTCCAACACCAAAGCTTGCATTCCAGCTGGGAAGCACCTGCAGGTGAACCCACTGTGTTGTCATGAAGCTGTGTGGCTCTGTTCTTTGTGTGTTGCTGCTTGCCGTTGTACGCGCTGTCGTTGGGGCACCAACAGACTACGCGAGTGTCCGCGCAGAAGTTGTCAAGGCTTATGCGCAACAAGCAGAAGAGATGGCGCGCGCGCTGGAGGTTCTGCAAGAAACAAGTGCAAGCACGTCTGCCGCTGCGCAGCAGATACAGAATGCTTGCACGGCTTGATGGCCCCCAACCCATGCTTGAGTGATTGTCGCCCGCCTCTTGTGAGGCGGCCCGTGCCAAGCACGAAGGCCAAAAGAATAGGCAAGGTTGGCGTGCAGGCTTTGAATTTCTTAGGCTGCAGCCGTTTTTGATGTTGTATGTGCTGCGAAGTCAAGTGTCTCAGGGCTAAGTTTTGGGCATGTTGACAAGCTTGCTTGTGGCTTGTGTTCCAATGCTTTTGGGGCTTCTAGCTTTATCGGTATTAGAGATATTGATACATGCTACCATAGGGTGGACGGGTTGTGTCCCCCCGTGTGTGCAGAGTGTTTGGTTCCCAGCCTGTCTGTGGTCATAAGGGACCATGAAGTCACAACAATGGGGTGATGTGCAAGGGTTTTGTTCTGCCCAGCAACTGTATAGATGACCGGGGTTTACCAGCTTTTTGTGTGTTTCATGGGACCAAAAGTGTCAACAATGGGGTGATGTGCGAGGGTTTTTGGTTGCTGCCGAGCCACTGTATAGATGACCTGGGTTGCACAGCATTTTGTGTGTTTCATGGGCGAGCAACGAGCAAGGCGCACGACCCGCAGTTCCAACACCAAAGCTTGCATTCCAGCTGGAAAGCACCTGCAGGTGATTCCACTGTGTTGTCATGAAGCTGTGTGGCTCTGTTCTTTGTGTGTTGCTGCTTGCCGTTGTACGCGCTGTCGTTGGGGCACCAACAGACTACGCGAGTGTCCGCGCAGAAGTTGTCAAGGCTTATGCGCAACAAGCAGAAGAGATGGCGCGCGCGCTGGAGGTTCTGCAAGAAACAAGTGCAAGCACGTCTGCCGCTGCGCAGCAGATACAGAATGCTTGCGCGGCTTGATGGCCCCCAACCCATGCTTGAGTGATTGTCGCCCGCCGCCCGCCTCTTGTGAGGCGTGCCCGTGCCAAGCACGAAGGCCAAAAGAATAGGCAAGGTTGGCGTGCAGGCTTTGAATTTCTTAGGCTGCAGCCGTTTTTGATGTTGTTTGTGCTGCGAAGTCAAGTGTCTCAGGGCTAAGTTTTGGGCATGTTGACAAGCTTGCTTGTGGCTTGTGTTCCAATGTTTTTGGGGCTTCTAGCTTTATCGGTATTGTATGAGAGATATTGATACATGCTACCATAGGGTGGACGGGTTGTGTCCCCCCGTGTGTGCAAAGTGTTTGGTTCCCAGCCTGTCTGTGGTCAAAAGGGACCATGAAGTCACAACAATGGGGTGATGTGCAAGGGTTTTGTTCTGCCCAGCAACTGTATAGATGACCGGGGTTTACCAGCTTTTTGTGTGTTTCATGGGACCAAAAGTGTCAACAATGGGGTGATGTGCAAGGGTTTTTTTGTTGCTGCCGAGCCACTGTATAGATGACCTGGGTTGCACAGCATTTTGTGTGTTTCATTGGCGAGCAAGGCGCACGACCCGCAGTTCCAACACCAAAGCTTGCATTCCAGCTGGGAAGCACCTGCAGGTGATTCCACTGTGTTGTCATGAAGCTGTGTGGCTCTGTTCTTTGTGTGTTGCTGCTTGCCGTTGTACGCGCTGTCGTTGGGGCACCAACAGACTACGCGAGTGTCCGCGCAGAAGTTGTCAAGGCTTATGCGCAACAAGCAGAAGAGATGGCGCGCGCGCTGGAGGTTCTGCAAGAAACAAGTGCAAGCACGTCTGCCGCTGCGCAGCAGATACAGAATGCTTGCATGGCTTGATGGCCCCCAACCCATGCTTGAGTGATTGTCGCCCGCCTCTTGTGAGGCGGCCCGTGCCAAGCACGAAGGCCAAAAGAATAGGCAAGGTTGGCGTGCAGGCTTTGAATTTCTTCGGCTGCAGCCGTTTTTGATGTTAAACTTGTGCTGCGAAGTCAAGTGTCTCAGGGCTAAGTTTTGGGCATGTTGACAAGCTTGCTTGTGGCTTGTGTTCCAATGCTTTTGGGGCGCTATAGCTTTATCGGTATTAGAGAGATTGATACATGCTACCATAGGGTGGACGGGTTGTGTCCCCCCGTGTGTGCAGTGTGTTTGGTTCCCAGCCTGTCTGTGGTCATAAGGGACCATGAAGTCACAACAATGGGGTGATGTGCAAGGGTTGTGTTCTGCCCAGCAACTGTATAAATGACCGGGGTTTACCAGTGCAGAGTGTTTGGTTCCCAGCCTGTCTGTGGTCATAAGGGACCTTGAAGTCACAACAATGGGGTGATGTGCAAGGGTTTTGTTCTGCCCAGCAACTGTATAGATGACCGGGGTTTACCAGCTTTTTGTGTGTTTCATGGGACCAAAAGTGTCAACAATGGGGTGATGTGCAAGGGTTTTTTGTTGCTGCCGAGCCGCTGTATAGATGACCTGGGTTGCACAGCACTTTGTGTGTTTCATGGGCGAGCAAGAAGCGCAACCCGCAGTTCCAACACCAAAGTTTGCATTCCAGCTGGGAAGCACCTGCAGGTGATTCCACTGTGTTGTCATGAAGCTGTGTGGCTCTGTTCTTTGTGTGTTGCTGCTTGCCATTGTACGCCCTCTTGTTGGGGCACCAACAGACTACGCGAGTGTCCGCGCAGAAGTGGTCAAGGCTTATGCGCAACAAGCAGAAGAGATGGCGCGCGCGCTGGAGGTTCTGCAAGAAACAAGTGCAAGCATGTCTGCCGCTGCGCAGCAGATACAGAATGCTTGCACGGCTTGATGGCCCCCAACCCATGCTTGAGTGATTGTCGCCCGCCTCTTGTGAGGCGGCCCGTGCCAAGCACGAAGGCCAAAAGAATAGGCAAGGTTGGCGTGCAGGCTTTGAATTTCTTCGGCTGCAGCCGTTTTTGATGTTAAACTTGTGCTGCGAAGTCAAGTGTCTCAGGGCTAAGTTTTGGGCATGTTGACAAGCTTGCTTGCGGCTTGTGTTCCAATGCTTTTGGGGCTTCTAGCTTTATCGGTATTAGAGATATTGATACATGCTACCATAGGGTGGACGGGTTTGTGTCCCCCCGTGTGTGCAGAGTGTTTGGTTCCCAGCCTGTCTGTGGTCAATAGGGACCATGAAGTCACAACAATGGGGTGATGTGCAAGGGTTTTGTTCTGCCCAGCAACTGTATAGATGACCAGGGTTTACCAGCTTTTTGTGTGTTTCATGGGACCAAAAGTGTCAACAATGGGGTGATGTGCAAGGGTGTTGCTGCCGAGCCACAGTATAGATGACCTGGGTTGCACAGCATTTTGTGTGTTTCATGGGCGAGCAAGGCGCACGACCCGCAGTTCCAACACCAAAGCTTGCATTCCAGCTGGGAAGCACCTGCAGGTGAACCCACTGTGTTGTCATGAAGCTGTGTGGCTCTGTTCTTTGTGTGTTGCTGCTTGCCATTGTACGCCCTCTTGTTGGGGCACCAACAGACTACGCGAGTGTCCGCGCAGAAGTTGTCAAGGCTTATGCGCAACAAGCAGAGGAGATGGCGCGCGCTGGAGGTTCTGCAAGAAACAGGTGCAAGCACGTCTGCCGCTGCGCAGCAGATACAGAATGCTTGCACGGCTTGATGGCCCCCAACCCATGCTTGAGTGATTGTCGCCCGCCTCTTGTGAGGCGGCCCGTGCCAAGCACGAAGGCCAAAAGAATAGGCAAGGTTGGCGTGCAGGCTTTGAATTTCTTAGGCTGCAGCCGTTTTTGATGTTGTTTGTGCTGGGAAGTCAAGTGTCTCAGGGCTAAGTTTTGGGCATGTTGACAAGCTTGCTTGTGGCTTGTGTTCCAATGCTTTTGGGGCGCTATAGCTTTATCGGTATTAGAGAGATTGATACATGCTACCATAGGGTGGACGGGTTGTGTCCCCCCGTGTGTGCAGAGTGTTTGGTTCCCAGCCTGTCTGTGGTCATAAGGGACCAGAATCACAACAATGGGGTGATGTGCCAGGGTTTTGTTCTGCCCCGCAACTGGTATAGAATGACGGGTTTACCGATTTTTTGTGTGTTTTCACGGGCCCAAAAGTGTCAACAAGGGTGGGTGATTGAGGTGGTTGATGTGGGTGCTTGTAGCGAGGGGTTTTTGGTGCGCCGAGGCCCACTGTTATAGATGACCTGGGTTGGACAGCATTTTGTGTGTGGTTAATGGGCGGCAGGCCGCACGACGGCAGACTTCCAACCACCAAAGCTTGCATTCCAGCTTGGAAAGCACATTGAGGTGATTCCACTGCGTTTTGTCATGAAGTTGTGTGAGCTGTTCTTTGTGGGTGTGCTGCTTGCCGTGTACGCCCTCTTGTTGGGGCACCAACAGACTACGCGAGTGTCCGCGCAGAAGTTGTCAAGGCTTATGCGCAACAAGCAGAAGAGATGGCGCGCGCGCTGGAGGTTCTGCAAGAAACAAGTGCAAGCACGTCTGCCGCTGCGCAGCAGATACAGAATGCTTGCACGGCTTGATGGCCCCCACCCCATGCTTGAGTGATTGTCGCCCGCCTCTTGTGAGGCGGCCCGTGCCAAGCACGAAGGCCAAAAGAATAGGCAAGGTTGGCGTGCAGGCTTTGAATTTCTTAGGCTGCAGCCGTTTTTGATGTTTTATGTGCTGCGAAGTCAAGTGTCTCAGGGCTAAGTTTTGGGCATGTTGACAAGCTTGCTTGTGGCTTGTGTTCCAATGCTTTTGGGGCTTCTAGCTTTATCGGTATTAGAGATATTGATACATGCTACCATAGGGTGGACGGGTTGTGTCCCCCCTGTGTGTGCAGAGTGTTTGGTTCCCAGCCTGTCTGTGGTCAAAAGGGACCATGAAGTCACAACAATGGGGTGACGTGCAAGGGTTTTGTTCTGCCCAGCAACTGTATAGATGACCGGGGTTTACCAGCTTTTTGTGTGTTTCATGGGACCAAAAGTGTCAACAATGGGGTGATGTGCAAGGGTTTTTTGTTGCTGCCGAGCCACTGTATAGATGACCTGGGTTGCACAGCATTTTGTGTGTTTCATGGGCGAGCAAGGCGCACGACCCGCAGTTCCAACACCAAAGCTTGCATTCCAGCTGGGAAGCACCTGCAGGTGAACCCACTGTGTTGTCATGAAGCTGTGTGGCTCTGTTCTTTGTGTGTTGCTGCTTGCCGTTGTACGCCCTCTTGTTGGGGCACCAACAGACTACGCGAGTGTCCGCGCAGAAGTTGTCAAGGCTTATGCGCAACAAGCAGAAGAGATGGCGCGCGCGCTGGAGGTTCTGCAAGAAACAAGTGCAAGCACGTCTGCCGCTGCGCAGCAGATACAGAATGCTTGCACGGCTTGATGGCCCGCAACCCATGCTTGAGTGATTGTCGCCCGCCTCTTGTGAGGCGGCCCGTGCCAAGCACGAAGGCCAAAAGAATAGGCAAGGTTGGCGTGCAGGCTTTGAATTTCTTAGGCTGCAGCCGTTTTTGATGTTGTATGTGCTGCGAAGTCAAGTGTCTCAGGGCTAAGTTTTGGGCATGTTGACAAGCTTGCTTGTGGCTTGTGTTCCAATGCTTTTGGGGCTTCTAGCTTTATCGGTATTAGAGATATTGATACATGCTACCATAGTGTGGACGGGTTGTGTCCCCCTGTGTGTGCAGAGTGTTTGGTTCCCAGCCTGTCTGTGGTCATAAGGGACCATGAAGTCACAACAATGGGGTGATGTGCAAGGGTTTTGTTCTGCCCAGCAACTGTATAGATGACCGGGGTTTACCAGCTTTTTGTGTGTTTCATGGGACCAAAAGTGTCAACAATGGGGTGATGTGCAAGGGTTTTTTGTTGCTGCCGAGCCGCTGTATAGATGACCTGGGTTGCACAGCATTTTGTGTGTTTCATGGGCGAGCAAGGCGCACGACCCGCAGTTCCAACACCAAAGCTTGCATTCCAGCTGGGAAGCACCTGCAGGTGAACCCACTGTGTTGTCATGAAGCTGTGTGGCTCTGTTCTTTGTGTGTTGCTGCTTGCCGTTGTACGCGCTGTCGTTGGGGCACCAACAGACTACGCGAGTGTCCGCGCAGAAGTTGTCAAGGCTTATGCGCAACAAGCAGAAGAGATGGCGCGCGCGCTGGAGGTTCTGCAAGAAACAAGTGCAAGCACGTCTGCCGCTGCGCAGCAGATACAGAATGCTTGCACGGCTTGATGGCCCCCAACCCATGCTTGAGTGATTGTCGCCCGCCTCTTGTGAGGCGGCCCGTGCCAAGCACGAAGGCCAAAAGAATAGGCAAGGTTGGCGTGCAGGCTTTGAATTTCTTAGGCTGCAGCCGTTTTTGATGTTGTATGTGCTGCGAAGTCAAGTGTCTCAGGGCTAAGTTTTGGGCATGTTGACAAGCTTGCTTGTGGCTTGTGTTCCAATGTTTTTGGGGCTTCTAGCTTTATCGGTATTGTATGAGAGATATTGATACATGCTACCATAGGGTGGACGGGTTGTGTCCCCCCGTGTGTGCAGAGTGTTTGGTTCCCAGCCTGTCTGTGGTCAAAAGGGACCATGAAGTCACAACAATGGGGTGATGTGCAAGGGTTTTGTTCTGCCCAGCAACTGTATAGATGACCGGGGTTTACCAGCTTTTTGTGTGTTTCATGGGACCAAAAGTGTCAACAATGGGGTGATGTGCAAGGGTTTTTGGTTGCTGCCGAGCCACTGTATAGATGACCTGGGTTGCACAGCATTTTGTGTGTTTCATGGGCGAGCAAGGCGCACGACCCGCAGTTCCAACACCAAAGCTTGCATTCCAGCTGGGAAGCACCTGCAGGTGATTCCACTGTGTTGTCATGAAGCTGTGTGGCTCTGTTCTTTGTGTGTTGCTGCTTGCCGTTGTACGCGCTGTCGTTGGGGCACCAACAGACTACGCGAGTGTCCGCGCAGAAGTTGTCAAGGCTTATGCGCAACAAGCAGAAGAGATGGCGCGCGCGCTGGAGGTTCTGCAAGAAACAAGTGCAAGCACGTCTGCCGCTGCGCAGCAGATACAGAATGCTTGCACGGCTTGATGGCCCCCAACCCATGCTTGAGTGATTGTCGCCCGCCCGCATCTTGTGAGGCGTGCCCGTGCCAAGCACGAAGGCCAAAAGAATAGGCAAGTTGGCGTGCAGGCTTTGAATTTCTTAGGCTGCAGCCGTTTTTGATGTTGTATGTGCTGCGAAGTCAAGTGTCTCAGGGCTAAGTTTTGGGCATGTTGACAAGCTTGCTTGTGGCTTGTGTTTCAATGCTTTTGGGGCGCTATAGCTTTATCAGTATTGTATGAGAGATATTGATACATGCTACCATAGGGTGGACGGGTTGTGTCCCCCCGTGTGTGCAGAGTGTTTGGTTCCCAGCCTGTCTGTGGTCATAAGGGACCATGAAGTCACAACAATGGGGTGATGTGCAAGGGTTTTGTTCTGCCCAGCAACTGTATAGATGACCGGGGTTTACCAGTGCAGAGTGTTTGGTTCCCAGCCTGTCTGTGGTCATAAGGGACCTTGAAGTCACAACAATGGGGTGATGTGCAAGGGTTTGGTTCTGCCCAGCAACTGTATAGATGACCGGGGTTTACCAGCTTTTTGTGTGTTTCATGGGACCAAAAGTGTCAACAATGGGGTGATGTGCGAGGGTTTTTTGTTGCTGCCGAGCCGCTGTATA
Source organism: Cladocopium goreaui (assembly GCA_947184155.2). Classification (NCBI taxonomy): domain Eukaryota; class Dinophyceae; order Suessiales; family Symbiodiniaceae; genus Cladocopium; species Cladocopium goreaui. The sequence goes on along the minus strand of CAMXCT020001756.1, from coordinate 90,639 downwards.
GATGACCTGGGTTGCACAGCATTTTGTGTGTTTCATGGGCGAGCAAGAAGCGCGACCCGCAGTTCCAACACCAAAGTTTGCATTCCAGCTGGGAAGCACCTGCAGGTGATTCCACTGTGTTGTCATGAAGCTGCGTGGCTCTGTTCTTTGTGTGTTGCTGCTTGCCATTGTACGCCCCCTTGTTGGGGCACCAACAGACTACGCGAGTGTCCGCGCAGAAGTTGTCAAGGCTTATGCAACACCTCTTTGAGAATCAAAGATGAATGCCTTATTTTCACGTCAACCAAAATTTGTTCCCAATGGGAACAAATTAACAAGACAAAAAAAAAAACTGAACAAACCACAACAAACAAAACAAACAGTAAATCGTTTGTTTCCAGTTGTTCCTTGTATTACTCGGAAACATCGTTGGTGCAACATGTTCACACCTTTTGTTTATGGTCCTCCCTGTTTGAGTCGGAAACATCTGTGAAGCAACATGATCACATATGTGATTCTTTATTTGTTTGATGTTTTTCGTTTCAAGGGAGGGTGTGTGGGAATTCCACCCTTTTTATAGGGCAGCGTTACCCACCCTACTTTCACTACGTTCACCCACCCACGCTGGGGGTATATGGGTATATCAGCGGGTGTTCCGGAATCATGCAGCCGGAAAACTTGACCCTTGGCAGATAGCACTATCTGCAATCTTCCAGTGACAAAAACATGATTTGATCGCTGCAGGTTGAAACTGCAACCTCTCTTGTGCTTACCCCGACTGTGCATTCGAAGTGTGACCGCGACAAAAAAGAGTGGCAGAATTGAGCAGTCGTTTTTCTTTCATCGCAGTGATGTCCAAATTTTTTGGTGTGATTATTTCTGTATTTTTATCCGCATTGTCATGTGCGTTTTTGCAGACACAGTTCGATTCACTCCTCTCCACTGGCGCGCGTATCCACGAGCTATTTGGTTGTATAATATATTGTTATATATTACCTGTTCGTATATGATACTTCAGGTATATGTATAACGGATGTATATGAATAAGGGTCTATACATTTGATCCTTCCCCACCGTCTTGTGGTTTGTTAGTGGAAATAAGCGCAACAAGCAGAAGAGATGGCGCGCGCGCTGGAGGTTCTGCAAGAAACAAGTGCAAGCACGTCTGCCGCTGCGCAGCAGATACAGAATGCTTGCACGGCTTGATGGCCCCCAACCCATGCTTGAGTGATTGTCGCCCGCCTCTTGTGAGGTGGCCCGTGCCAAGCACGAAGGCCAAAAGAATAGGCAAGGTTGGCGTGCAGGTTTTGAATTTCTTAGGCTGCAGCCGTTTTTGATGTTGTTTGTGCTGCGAAGTCAAGTGTCTCAGGGCTAAGTTTTGGGCATGTTGACAAGCTTGCTTGTGGCTTGTGTTCCAATGTTTTTGGGGCTTCTAGCTTTATCGGTATTGTATGAGAGATATTGATACATGCTACCATAGGGTGGACGGGTTGTGTCCCCCCGTGTGTGCAGAGTGTTTGGTTCCCAGCCTGTCTGTGGTCAATAGGACCATGAAGTCACAACAATGGGGTGATGTGCAAGGGTTTTGTTCTGCCCAGCAACTGTATAGATGACCGGAGTTTACCAGCTTTTTGTGTGTTTCATGGGACCAAAAGTGTCAACAATGGGGTGATGTGCAAGGGTTTTTTGTTGCTGCCGAGCCACTGTATAGATGACCTGGGTTGCACAGCATTTTGTGTGTTTCATGGGCGAGCAAGGCGCACGACCCGCAGTTCCAACACCAAAGTTTGCATTCCAGCTGGGAAGCACCTGCAGGTGATTCCACTGTGTTGTCATGAAGCTGTGTGGCTCTGTTCTTTGTGTGTTGCTGCTTGCAGTTGTACGCGCTGTCGTTGGGGCACCAACAGACTACGCGAGTGTCCGCGCAGAAGTTGTCAAGGCATATGCGCAACAAGCAGAAGAGATGGCGTGCGCGCTGGAGGTTCTGCAAGAAACAAGTGCAAGCACGTCTGCCGCTGCGCAGGAGGTACAGAATGCTTGCACGGCTTGATGGCCCGCAACCCATGTTTGAGTGATTGTCGCCCGCCTCTTGTGAGGCGGCCCGTGCCAAGCACGAAGGCCAAAAGAATAGGCAAGGTTGGCGTGCAGGCTTTGAATTTCTTAGGCTGCAGCCGTTTTTGATGTTGTTTGTGCTGCGAAGTCAAGTGTCTCAGGGCTAAGTTTTGGGCATGTTGACAAGCTTGCTTGTGGCTTGTGTTCCAATGTTTTTGGGGCTTCTAGCTTTATCGGTATTGTATGAGAGATATTGATACATGCTACCATAGGGTGGACGGGTTGTGTCCCCCCGTGTGTGCAAAGTGTTTGGTTCCCAGCCTGTCTGTGGTCAAAAGGGACCATGAAGTCACAACAATGGGGTGATGTGCAAGGGTTTTGTTCTGCCCAGCAACTGTATAGATGACCGGGGTTTACCAGCTTTTTGTGTGTTTCATGGGACCAAAAGTGTCAACAATGGGGTGATGTGCAAGGGTTTTTTGTTGCTGCCGAGCCGCTGTATAGATGACCTGGGTTGCACAGCATTTTGTGTGTTTCATGAGCGAGCAAGGCGCGCGACCCGCAGTTCTAACACCAAAGTTTGCATTCCAGCTGGGAAGCACCTGCAGGTGATTCCACTGTGTTGTCATGAAGCTGTGTGGCTCTGTTCTTTGTGTGTTGCTGCTTGCCGTTGTACGCGCTGTCGTTGGGGCACCAACAGACTATGCGAGTGTCCGCGCAGAAGTTGTCAAGGCTTATGCGCAACAAGCAGAAGAGATGGTGCGCGCGCTGGAGGTTCTGCAAGAAACAAGTGCAAGCACGTCTGCCGCTGCGCAGCAGATACAGAATGCTTGCACGGCTTGATGGCCCGCAACCCATGTTTGAGTGATTGTCGCCCGCCTCTTGTGAGGCGGCCCGTGCCAAGCACGAAGGCCAAAAGAATAGGCAAGGTTGGCGTGCAGGCTTTGAATTTCTTAGGCTGCAGCCGTTTTTGATGTTGTATGTGCTGCGAAGTCAAGTGTCTCAGGGCTAAGTTTTGGGCATGTTGACAAGCTTGCTTGTGGCTTGTGTTCCAATGCTTTTGGGGCTTCTAGCTTTATCGGTATTAGAGATATTGATACATGCTACCATAGTGTGGACGGGTTGTGTCCCCCTGTGTGTGCAGAGTGTTTGGTTCCCAGCCTGTCTGTGGTCATAAGGGACCATGAAGTCACAACAATGGGGTGATGTGCAAGGGTTTTGTTCTGCCCAGCAACTGTATAGATGACCAGGGTTTACCAGCTTTTTGTGTGTTGCATGGGACCAAAAGTGTCAACAATGGGGTGATGTGCAAGGGTGTTGCTGCCGAGCCGCTGTATAGATGACCTGGGCTGCACAGCATTTTGTGTGTTTCATGGGACCAAAAGTGTCAACAATGGGGTGATGTGCAAGTGTTTTTGGTTGCTGCCGAGCCACTGTATAGATGACCTGGGTTGCACAGCATTTGTGTGTTTCATGGGCGAGCAAGGCGCGCGACCCGCAGTTCCAACACCAAAGCTTGCATTCCAGCTGGGAAGCACCTGCAGGTGAACCCACTGTGTTGTCATGAAGCTGTGTGGCTCTGTTCTTTGTGTGTTGCTGCTTGCCGTTGTACGCGCTGTCGTTGGGGCACCAACAGACTACGCGAGTGTCCGCGCAGAAGTTGTCAAGGCTTCTGCGCAACAAGCAGAAGAGATGGCGCGCGCGCTGGAGGTTCTGCAAGAAACAAGTGCAAGCACGTCTGCCGCTGCGCAGCAGATACAGAATGCTTGCGCGGCTTGATGGCCCCCAACCCATGCTTGAGTGATTGTCGCCCGCCTCTTGTGAGGCGGCCCGTGCCAAGCACGAAGGCCAAAAGAATAGGCAAGGTTGGCGTGCAGGCTTTGAATTTCTTCGGCTGCAGCCGTTTTTGATGTTAAACTTGTGCTGCGAAGTCAAGTGTCTCAGGGCTAAGTTTTGGGCATGTTGACAAGCTTGCTTGCGGCTTGTGTTCCAATGCTTTTGGGGCTTCTAGCTTTATCGGTATTAGAGATATTGATACATGCTACCATAGGGTGGACGGGTTTGTGTCCCCCCGTGTGTGCAGAGTGTTTGGTTCCCAGCCTGTCTGTGGTCAATAGGGACCATGAAGTCACAACAATGGGGTGATGTGCAAGGGTTTTGTTCTGCCCAGCAACTGTATAGATGACCAGGGTTTACCAGCTTTTTGTGTGTTTCATGGGACCAAAAGTGTCAACAATGGGGTGATGTGCAAGGGTGTTGCTGCCGAGCCACAGTATAGATGACCTGGGTTGCACAGCATTTTGTGTGTTTCATGGGCGAGCAAGGCGCACGACCCGCAGTTCCAACACCAAAGCTTGCATTCCAGCTGGGAAGCACCTGCAGGTGAACCCACTGTGTTGTCATGAAGCTGTGTGGCTCTGTTCTTTGTGTGTTGCTGCTTGCCATTGTACGCCCTCTTGTTGGGGCACCAACAGACTACGTGAGTGTCCGCGCAGAAGTTGTCAAGGCTTATGCGCAACAAGCAGAAGAGATGGCGCGCGCGCTGGAGGTTCTGCAAGAAACAAGTGCAAGCACGTCTGCCGCTGCGCAGGAGATACAGAATGCTTGCACGGCTTGATGGCCCGCAACCCATGTTTGAGTGATTGTCGCCCGCCTCTTGTGAGGCGGCCCGTGCCAAGCACGAAGGCCAAAAGAATAGGCAAGGTTGGCGTGCAGGCTTTGAATTTCTTAGGCTGCAGCCGTTTTTGATGTTGTTTGTGCTGCGAAGTCAAGTGTCTCAGGGCTAAGTTTTGGGCATGTTGACAAGCTTGCTTGTGGCTTGTGTTCCAATGTTTTTGGGGCTTCTAGCTTTATCGGTATTGTATGAGAGATATTGATACATGCTACCATAGGGTGGATGGGTTGTGTCCCCCCGTGTGTGCAGAGTGTTTGGTTCCCAGCCTGTCTGTGGTCAAAAGGGACCATGAAGTCACAACAATGGGGTGATGTGCAAGGGTTTTGTTCTGCCCAGCAACTGTATAGATGACCGTGGTTTACCAGCTTTTTGTGTGTTTCATGGGACCAAAAGTGTCAACAATGGGGTGATGTGCAAGGGTTTTTGGTTGCTGCCGAGCCACTGTATAGATGACCTGGGTTGCACAGCATTTTGTGTGTTTCATGTGCGAGCAAGGCGCACGACCCGCAGTTCCAACACCAAAGCTTGCATTCCAGCTGGGAAGCACCTGCAGGTGATTCCACTGTGTTGTCATGAAGCTGTGTGGCTCTGTTCTTTGTGTGTTGCTGCTTGCCGTTGTACGCGCTGTCGTTGGGGCACCAACAGACTACGCGAGTGTCCGCGCAGAAGTTGTCAAGGCTTATGCGCAACAAGCAGAAGAGATGGCGCGCGCGCTGGAGGTTCTGCAAGAAACAAGTGCAAGCACGTCTGCCGCTGCGCAGCAGATACAGAATGCTTGCATGGCTTGATGGCCCCCAACCCATGCTTGAGTGATTGTCGCCCGCCTCTTGTGAGGCGGCCCGTGCCAAGCACGAAGGCCAAAAGAATAGGCAAGGTTGGCGTGCAGGCTTTGAATTTCTTCGGCTGCAGCCGTTTTTGATGTTAAACTTGTGCTGCGAAGTCAAGTGTCTCAGGGCTAAGTTTTGGGCATGTTGACAAGCTTGCTTGTGGCTTGTGTTCCAATGCTTTTGGGGCTTCTAGCTTTATCGGGATTAGAGATATTGATACATGCTACCATAGTGTGGACGGGTTGTGTCCCCCTGTGTGTGCAGAGTGTTTGGTTCCCAGCCTGTCTGTGGTCATAAGGGACCATGAAGTCACAACAATGGGGTGATGTGCAAGGGTTTTGTTCTGCCCAGCAACTGTATAGATGACCGGGGTTTACCAGCTTTTTGTGTGTTTCATGGGACCAAAAGTGTCAACAATGAGGTGATGTGCAAGGGTTTTTTGTTGCTGCCGAGCCGCTGTATAGATGACCTGGGCTGCACAGCATTTTGTGTGTTTCATGGGCGAGCAAGGCGCACGACCCGCAGTTCCAACACCAAAGCTTGCATTCCAGCTGGGAAGCACCTGCAGGTGAACCCACTGTGTTGTCATGAAGCTGTGTGGCTCTGTTCTTTGTGTGTAGGTTCTGCAAAAAACAAGTGCAAGCACGTCTGCCGCTGCGCAGGAGATACAGAATGCTTGCACGGCTTGATGGCCCCCAACCCATGCTTGAGTGATTGTCGCCCGCCTCTTGTGAGGCGGCCCGTGCCAAGCACGAAGGCCAAAAGAATAGGCAAGGTTGGCGTGCAGGCTTTGAATTTCTTAGGCTGCAGCCGTTTTTGATGTTGTATGTGCTGCGAAGTCAAGTGTCTCAGGGCTAAGTTTTGGGCATGTTGACAAGCTTGCTTGTGGCTTGTGTTCCAATGCTTTTGGGGCTTCTAGCTTTATCGGTATTAGAGATATTGATGCATGCTACCATAGTGTGGACGGGTTGTGTCCCCCTGTGTGTGCAGAGTGTTTGGTTCCCAGCCTGTCTGTGGTCATAAGGGACCATGAAGTCACAACAATGAAGTGATGTGCAAGGGTTTTGTTCTGCCCAGCAACTGTATAGATGACCGGGGTTTACCAGCTTTTTGTGTGTTTCATGGGACCAAAAGTGTCAACAATGGGGTGATGTGCAAGGGTTTTTTGTTGCTGCCGAGCCGCTGTATAGATGACCTGGGTTGCACAGCATTTTGTGTGTTTCATGGGCGAGCAAGGCGCGCGACCCGCAGTTCTAACACCAAAGTTTGCATTCCAGCTGGGAAGCACCTGCAGGTGATTCCACTGTGTTGTCATGAAGCTGTGTGGCTCTGTTCTTTGTGTGTTGCTGCTTGCCGTTGTACGCGCTGTCGTTGGGGCACCAACAGACTACGCGAGTGTCCGCGCAGAAGTTGTCAAGGCTTATGCGCAACAAGCAGAAGAGATGGCGCGCGCGCTGGAGGTTCTGCAAAAAACAAGTGCAAGCACGTCTGCCGCTGCGCAGCAGATACAGAATGCTTGCACGGCTTGATGGCCCGCAACCCATGTTTGAGTGATTGTCGCCCGCCTCTTGTGAGGCGGCCCGTGCCAAGCACGAAGGCCAAAAGAATAGGCAAGGTTGGCGTGCAGGCTTTGAATTTCTTAGGCTGCAGCCGTTTTTGATGTTGTTTGTGCTGCGAAGTCAAGTGTCTCAGGGCTAAGTTTTGGGCATGTTGACAAGCTTGCTTGTGGCTTGTGTTCCAATGCTTTTGGGGCGCTCTAGCTTTATCGGTATTAGAGAGATTGATACATGCTACCATAGGGTGGACGGGTTGTGTCCCCCCGTGTGTGCAGAGTGTTTGGTTCCCAGCCTGTCTGTGGTCATAAGGGACCATGAAGTCACAACAATGGGGTGATGTGCAAGGGTTTTGTTCTGCCCAGCAACTGTATAGATGACCAGGGTTTACCAGCTTTTTGTGTGTTGCATGGGACCAAAAGTGTCAACAATGGGGTGATGTGCAAGGGTGTTGCTGCCGAGCCGCTGTATAGATGACCTGGGCTGCACAGCATTTTGTGTGTTTCATGGGACCAAAAGTGTCAACAATGGGGTGATGTGCAAGTGTTTTTGGTTGCTGCCGAGCCACTGTATAGATGACCTGGGTTGCACAGCATTTGTGTGTTTCATGGGCGAGCAAGGCGCGCGACCCGCAGTTCCAACACCAAAGCTTGCATTCCAGCTGGGAAGCACCTGCAGGTGAACCCACTGTGTTGTCATGAAGCTGTGTGGCTCTGTTCTTTGTGTGTTGCTGCTTGCCGTTGTACGCGCTGTCGTTGGGGCACCAACAGACTACGCGAGTGTCCGCGCAGAAGTTGTCAAGGCTTCTGCGCAACAAGCAGAAGAGATGGCGCGCGCGCTGGAGGTTCTGCAAGAAACAAGTGCAAGCACGTCTGCCGCTGCGCAGCAGATACAGAATGCTTGCGCGGCTTGATGGCCCCCAACCCATGCTTGAGTGATTGTCGCCCGCCTCTTGTGAGGCGGCCCGTGCCAAGCACGAAGGCCAAAAGAATAGGCAAGGTTGGCGTGCAGGCTTTGAATTTCTTCGGCTGCAGCCGTTTTTGATGTTAAACTTGTGCTGCGAAGTCAAGTGTCTCAGGGCTAAGTTTTGGGCATGTTGACAAGCTTGCTTGCGGCTTGTGTTCCAATGCTTTTGGGGCTTCTAGCTTTATCGGTATTAGAGATATTGATACATGCTACCATAGGGTGGACGGGTTGTGTCCCCCCGTGTGTGCAGAGTGTTTGTGCTGTTTTCATGTGGGCTTGCACACATGAACACCACTCTCTCTAACTTCACCTTGCATACCTTGTTGGTTTGTCGGGATTTACCCTGTTGTTGCTTCATGAGTTGGCTGAACATGCTTTGCAGCTAGTGGCAAGCCTGGTTGGGCTAGTAGTTGTTCATCTCTCCTTTCCCTGAGAGGTAGTGCTTTCCAACCCGCTTGCCTGTTTGTTGTTTTCTCTTTTATGTTTGCTGCTTGCGCCCTAGATCGCGCAAAAAAGCGTGCGGGCCTTGGCCCATATTATGCCAAGCCCGGCACCGCTTCACCGTGTTATTGGGGATTCCTGGGCCTTTTGGCCTAAGCTGGCTCCTCTGCAGCAGTCTCTTGGCAGTGCATCTGCGCCTGCTGGGTTTAAGGCGAAGGTTCATCCAGTACCTGCATGTTCAATTTTGTCTGGCACAGGCTCAGGGCAACATGCTGACGAAGTTGAACTGTCAAGATGGACAAGCTTGTGGGCAACATTGCTGAACCCTTTGCTTCCACTAGCTCCAGCCTTTACGAATCTGGGTGAATTCGCGGCTAGTACTTTGGAGCGGTTGTTGCGGAAAAAAGCACACGCTACACTACGCCGTCACTTGCCAAACTGGCGTCTTTGGGTTGATTTTGCGCAACTTCATGAATGGCCTGTGTTTGAGCCTCCAGAAGGTGACATGGTGGCCTTTTTGCAGGGACTCGTGACCAACGGCAAATCTAAAGGTGGGGCCAAGAACACCTTGTGCGCCTTGAAGTTTGTTGCTACATTGATGGGTTGGCAAAACTGGGTTGACATGCTTTCCAAACCTGTTGTGACGGTTTGGTGTGATTCATCAATGTCCCGTCAAGCACGGAAAGAAGCTTTGCCTTTGCCTTTATCGGTAATTGCAGCTTTTGAAGCGCGCATTCACGAAGACCTGGCCGTTGGTGCAACTCAGGAAACTATGGCCCTAGTAGCCTTTTTAGTGATGTTTTGGGGGGCGCTTCGTTTTTCTGATCTTCAGCAAGTTGAACGTGATTCTTTGCAAATAGAAAATAGCATTGCTCGTGGCCGCTGTTATCGCTGCAAATCGGCAAAGGATGGCATGCCGTTTGGCTTGCTGTGTTTTGGAATTTTCTCTACTTGGGATGCCGGGCTCCGGCGTTTGTGCGAAGCTATGAAGGAATGCGATTTTCTTTTGGCAGGTCCACGAGGAGCTCGCGCAAATTTCGCTTATGCACTTGGTATGTTTCGGCGTCTTCTAGTATCAGTGGGTGGGGTCCCTTCTGCTCAAGCCAGCAGCTACACGCTGCACAGCTTGAAAACAACAGGTCTATCTTGGGGGTTGCAATTAGATGTAGATGTGCACCAGCGGCGATTGTGGGGCCACCATCGCTCGGTTGATTCTGGCAGCAAGATGGTAACCAAATATTCGCGTGATGATGTTCTTCCCGCTCTTCGTGCGCAGTTGCGTGTGTTGCAAGCTATTCGTGGTGGTTGGGTTCCTCTGGCGCCACAGAGCCGCGGTGCGCAGCATCCTGTGGCAGAAACGGCTTTAACCGCACCTCTAGTGCCATTGGAAGGCAGATTCTGGTCAGGTTTGATACCTGCCAGGTCAAGCGACTGGGACCCTGCATCGGATGCAGAAACTGAGGTGTCTGATGATGAGGACTCGTCATCTTCATCCTCTTCAGAATCTGAAGCACATGTAGATTCAGACCTAGAAAAAGACAAGGAAGTTGAGCACGACCTTAGGAACTCTACAGTAGTGCCAGGTGTGTTTATCGTGAACACGTCCAGCGCTTTCTATCATGCAGCAGTGGAGCTTGGATCAAAGCAGTTTGGGAGAGCTTGCGCGCCATGCCGTGCAATTAAGCAACCTCAATGGGAAGTTTGGCATTCAGACCCATCGGCCCGTGGAGAAGTATTTTTTCCATGCGCGCATGGTGCTTGCTCTTCTTGCTTGTGAAAGAGTGTGGGTCACGTGGCCAAGCCCGCGATGGTGTTTTCACTATGGTTACTTTTGTTCATGATGGATAGTGAGCTGCTGTTTGTTAGTCCAGTTAAAGGGTCGGAGTTGCATGTATTCCTTGTCCCTAATTGTTGGTAGGTCAGGTAGAGCGGAATGTGTCCCTGCTTGGCTGGTGCCGTTCTGGCTGTGTTGTTGGGGTCAGGTGTGTTCCTGTTGTGGGTTGCCCCTTGGTTCTTTGTTGGTGGAGCTTCAAGTGCTCCTTGGGACTGTGTGTCCTTGTTTTGTTGGTGGGGCCGTGTATGTCCCTGTTGGTGGAGCTTCAGGTGCTCCTTGGGACTGTGTGTCCCTGTTTTGTCGGTGGGGCCGAGAGTGTCCCTGTTGGTGGAGCCTCAGGTGCTCCTTGGGACTATGTGTCCCTGTTTTGTTGGTGGGGCCGAGAGTGTCCCTGTTGGTGGAGCGTCAGGTGCTCCTTGGGACTGTGTGTCCCTGTTTTGTCGGTGGGGCCGAGAGTGTCCCTGTTGGTGGAGCCTCAGGTGCTCCTTGGGATTGTGTGTCCCTGTTTTGTTGGTGGGGCCGTGTGTGCCCCTGTTGGTGGAGCCGCAGGTGCTCCTTGGGACCGTGGGTCCCTGTTTTTTTGTTGGTGGAGCTTCGAGTGCTCCTTGGGACTGTGTGTCCCTTGTTTTGTTGTGTATTGATAAAATTACAAGTATTTGTTGGAGACCGTGTGTCCCTTTGTGTTGTTGGTAGGGGGTCGAGGGTATCCCTGTTGTTGGAATTATGGTGCATGAAGTGGTTCGGTGTGGTTGCAATTTTTTCCAAACCTGAACTTTTCCGCATTTCATTCTGGTGTTGGGGTTGGACGGTCAGCAAACGCCTGAGCTGGAGAAACATTTGCTTTGTCGCAGCTTTATGCGCCAAAGTCAAGCTAGCAGAGAAAGTCTGTGCTGCGTTGGAGCCTTTGGGTTTCAAGAGCCCTGCTGAGTTCTATTGGGCACTCAAAGATGGGGCGGATGATACCATTGAAGCAATTCCCATTGAAGCAATTCTCGATGCCGCTGGAATTGATCTTTCATCGGCCCCCTCGAAACTTCAGTGTGTAGAAGCTGGACGATTGCGTCGTCTGTTGTCAGAATGCAAGCTTGTGTGCGAAGCCCCGCAGCCTGGCCCACCAACGCCAGCTGAAAAGATGGCCCCTTCACTTCTTGGCATGGATGTAGGGCCTCGGTTGTCCGGTGATGTGTTACAACAGCTTTGGTCTGAATTTGCAAAGAAATACCCGGCAGAGGTAGTAGAGGGCGATGCTCGCCCCGGGAAAGCATTGGTGCAAATGGTTTATGCGCAAAAATGTCAACAAGAGTTGAAATACATTCCTTGGAAAAGGATCTTGAGTGAAGCCCAAGCAGACCGAGTCAAGCAAGGTTCTACCAAGCGAGATCGTTCCTTTTTAGACCTTCTGGCGGATGCGGCAGGGCACGCTGACCCACCCGAGCAAGAGCCATCTCCTTCGCCGTTTGGGGTTCAACGCCTGTTGATGTTGCGTGCGGTGACTTGATAGGATGGTGTCATTTAGGAGGAGCTCGTCGCCTAGTTCACGCTTTCATGGAACTGTATGGTGCTCATGGCTTGCATGCAGTGGGCCTGCGGGGTCCCTCCTTGGTTGAAGCTGAAGCGGCAGATGGGGAGATCTGTCGCCAATTGAATGCGCTGCTGGGCGCTGGCTTCAGCTTAGATCAAGCCCTACATGAACTAGTTGCCGTGCGAAATTGTCTTCACATTTGGTTGCAGCCGAGGCCAAAACTGCTGCCGCAATCCGATTTGTACAATAAGAAAGGGAAGCGGCCGTTGCCACAACCTGCTGGGAAATCTGCGAAGATCAAAAACGCGCATACTCCAGGGCTGGAGGCGCCCCGTGCAAAAAAGGTATGCTTTGCATTCAAGAAGTCTGGCAAATGCAGCTTTGGTGAAAATTGCCGATTTGAGCACGCTGAATGACTATCAAAGGAGCCCCAAGTGGCAGAGTTTGATGCTTCCGCAGCCATTTGGTCGTCAGGTGACAATCCATCTGTGTGTCATCGGCAGCCGCCTGCAGAAGCAGAGGTGATGACAAGGTCGGAGTTAGATTACTGTGGGGTGCCCGTCCCAGACGGAGGGGGAATCTGCTCTACGGCTGATTGGTTCCAGCCGCGGGTCAAGGACGATTTATTTCGTGATCTTCGCCGCAGGTTTGAATCTTTGGCTATGGAATGGCGTCTAGTTCCCCGCCTGATGGCGCACGTCTCTAACCCCACGGATGCTGAGCTGCTTTCTGCTGAAGAAGTGTTACACTTGCGTGAAGAGATTGTTGGTTTTTTGCGTAACCATGGTTTTTCTTGCAACGGTGATGTCGAACCCAATCAGCCTTTTCTGCTTTCCGTTTGGCAAGCTTTGGCCAAGATGACTGTTGATGTTGATCCACATCTTCCCAACATTCTTTCAGAAGGGGTTCCTACAGGCATCGAATCCCCGATTTCACCTTCTGGTGTCTGGGATGCAGTAGATTTTGATGGAATGGCACCTGAGCCTGAGCTGGTTCCTTGTGATCTTTTGGTTCACCTTGAGCCTTGGCGCTCGGCAGCTGAAGATTTACCCCTGGCAAAACAGTTGCTTCAAAAGGATATTGACGCTGGTTGTCTCATGCATTTACGTGGAGGTGAAGCGGAAGCGAAGGAACGCTGGGGGGACAAGATTGCTGCAGGTAAATTGGGCTTGGTGAAAATCCCGGGCAAGAAACCACGGTTGATTGGCGATGCCACGGTTTCTGGTGCAAATTCGCGCTGCGTGATTCTGGAAAAGATTCGCTTGCCCACTTTGAGCTGCGTGCAAAGAGTTGCTAGCGCAACGCCGCTTGACAAACTTTTTTCTGCCTTTTCCTTTGATATTCGTGGAGCCCACAAGCTAATTCGTGTACGACCTGCAGAACAAGGGTATAGCACTTTTGTTTTGGATGGAGAATGGTATACCTACCGAACCTGTTTTTTTGGCTGCCGCTGGGCGGCTTACTGGTTCTCGCGTGCTTCTTCATTTCTTGTGCGACTCTTGCATCGCTGGGTTTGGATACCACACGCATTGTGGGTATATGTTGATGATGGCCTCCTCTTGCTTCCCGCTGATGTGGCGCCGCTGGTTGCAACTACTTCATTGATGTTCTTGCTGTCGATCGGTATGCCGATCAGTTGGGAAAAATTGCAACTGGGCACTGCTATTTCCTGGATTGGGTGGGATTTCCATTTTTCCAATGCTACAGTTTGTTTGCCTAACGCGAAGAAGCAGAAGTTGCAGCAGTTGCTTTTTTGTCTCATGGTAGAGAACCGGCGGGTTGAACGTAAGCTGGTGGAGCAAGCTATCGGCCTTTTGCTCTGGTATTGCGGGGGTGCTTCGTGGCTGAAGCCGTGGCTGCAATGCTTATATAACTTATTGTTCAAACCCTTGTGTGTATTTCGTGCCTTGTTGCCCGCGCAATTTGAATGCATGCGTGGCTCACTGGACCCCAATCTACGTTTGAAGCATAGCTTTTCGCAGTGGGACTTACAGCAGGGTTGGAAGTTACATTCAGTAAGTAACTGTGCTGTGCGTGCGCTGAGCGATGTCCCGCTTCAGACTCCGCGTTTGAAACGTGGTGCAATTGATTGCGTTTTCTATGACTATAGCAGTGCCAAGGTGCGAACCAACAAGATCTCGATCGATGCGGCCACTTTGTTTTTCAATGCTGTTTCCGTGCAAAACCGCTTCCCCTGCGTTGCACTCAGGTGGAACATGGCTTCGGCGCTGCTGATGCATTTGCTGATTCTTCATCTTGCGGTGTAGGAGGATGGTGGTGCCCCTCTCACGTGGCTCCATCCCCACAAACTGTTTTGTGGTTTAGTATTCAGTTTCGCGCCAAAGATCTTCCAGCATGGTTACAGTCCGAAAATTTGCAGTCATTCATTACATCTTTTGAAGCTTTGGCACAGCTGCTGCTTTTGCTGGGGCGACTTCGGCATTTCACACATCCAAGAAATGCGACAGTGGTTTTGCAACAACTGTGTGACAATAATGGCGTGGTGGCATTGACTCGCAAACAGTTGACCATGAAGGCACCCATGTGCTATGTGCTGCAAGCGATTGGGTTTTATTGCTGTCAGCATGGTGTATCTTTGTCATCGCAGCATTGTGCGGGTGTTCGCAATGAGTGGGCTGATGCCCTGAGTCGTGGCTGCTATGAAAATTTCAACGCAGCTAATAGAATGGAGTTTGATGTGTGTTCCATTCTTGAAAAGCTTTGGAATGGCGCCGGGCACACTGCGTGTGGGAAGTTGTGAGACTTTAGTGCCCTGCTTGATCAACACCGTTGTTGGGGCTGGTGTGGTGGAGCTGCTGCTGCCCAGCAGCTGCTCCACCTGTGTGTGATCAAGCCAATCCATGAAAAAGGATTAGTGCTCTGGTGGTTGGGCAGGAGTCAGGTTTATTCACCTATTAGTATGTTCCTGGTTTGTGATGCATGCTAGTGAAGTTTGTAGAGGTGCTGTTTTCATGTGGGCTTGCACACATGAACACCACTCTCTCTAACTTCACCTTGCATACCTTGTTTGTTTGTCGGGATTTACCCTGTTGTTGCTTCATGAGTTGGCTGAACATGCTTTGCAGCTAGTGGCAAGCCTGGTTGGGCTAGTAGTTGTTCATCTCTCCTTTCCCTGAGAGGTAGTGCTTTCCAACCCGCTTGCCTGTTTGTTGTTTTCTCTTTTCCACCCCACCCCTCCCTGCATTGGTTCACGGGTTGTTACCCTCCACATTGCCACCTGTTTGGGGCAAGTTTGGATTAGGCCCCCTGGCCTTGATTTTGTGACAGGCAATTTTTTGTCAGGTGTTTATGAAGTTGCTTGCTGATGGTGCAAGCTGTAACATGGGCACTGAAAGATTTTTTGCCTATGTTTGGGATTGAGCCCAAGTGCTCATGGCCCTGCGGGGCTGGTGTGGTGGAGCTGCTGCTGCCCAGCAGCTGCTCCACCTGTGTGTGATCAAGCCAATCCATGAAAAAGGATTAGTGCTCTGGTGGTTGGGCAGGAGTCAGGTTTATTCACCTATTAGTATGTTCCTGGTTTGTGATGCATGCTAGTGAAGTTTGTAGAGGGTTCCCAGCCTGTCTGTGGTCAATAGGGACCATGAAGTCACAACAATGGGGTGATGTGCAAGGGTTTTGTTCTGCCCAGCAACTGTATAGATGACCAGGGTTTACCAGCTTTTTGTGTGTTTCATGGGACCAAAAGTGTCAACAATGGGGTGATGTGCAAGGGTGTTGCTGCCGAGCCACAGTATAGATGACCTGGGTTGCACAGCATTTTGTGTGTTTCATGGGCGAGCAAGGCGCACGACCCGCAGTTCCAACACCAAAGCTTGCATTCCAGCTGGGAAGCACCTGCAGGTGAACCCACTGTGTTGTCATGAAGCTGTGTGGCTCTGTTCTTTGTGTGTTGCTGCTTGCCATTGTACGCCCTCTTGTTGGGGCACCAACAGACTACGTGAGTGTCCGCGCAGAAGTTGTCAAGGCTTATGCGCAACAAGCAGAAGAGATGGCGCGCGCGCTGGAGGTTCTGCAAGAAACAAGTGCAAGCACGTCTGCCGCTGCGCAGGAGATACAGAATGCTTGCACGGCTTGATGGCCCGCAACCCATGTTTGAGTGATTGTCGCCCGCCTCTTGTGAGGCGGCCCGTGCCAAGCACGAAGGCCAAAAGAATAGGCAAGGTTGGCGTGCAGGCTTTGAATTTCTTAGGCTGCAGCCGTTTTTGATGTTGTTTGTGCTGCGAAGTCAAGTGTCTCAGGGCTAAGTTTTGGGCATGTTGACAAGCTTGCTTGTGGCTTGTGTTCCAATGTTTTTGGGGCTTCTAGCTTTATCGGTATTGTATGAGAGATATTGATACATGCTACCATAGGGTGGATGGGTTGTGTCCCCCCGTGTGTGCAGAGTGTTTGGTTCCCAGCCTGTCTGTGGTCAAAAGGGACCATGAAGTCACAACAATGGGGTGATGTGCAAGGGTTTTGTTCTGCCCAGCAACTGTATAGATGACCGTGGTTTACCAGCTTTTTGTGTGTTTCATGGGACCAAAAGTGTCAACAATGGGGTGATGTGCAAGGGTTTTTGGTTGCTGCCGAGCCACTGTATAGATGACCTGGGTTGCACAGCATTTTGTGTGTTTCATGGGCGAGCAAGGCGCGCGACCCGCAGTTCCAACACCAAAGTTTGCATTCCAGCTGGGAAGCACCTGCAGGTGAACCCACTGTGTTGTCATGAAGCTGTGTGGCTCTGTTCTTTGTGTGTTGCTGCTTGCCATTGTACGCCCTCTTGTTGGGGCACCAACAGACTATGCGAGTGTCCGCGCAGAAGTTGTCAAGGCTTATGCGCAACAAGCAGAAGAGATGGCGCGCGCGCTGGAGGTTCTGCAAGAAACAAGTGCAAGCACGTCTGCCGCTGCGCAGCAGATACAGAATGCTTGCACGGCTTGATGGCCCCCAACCCATGCTTGAGTGATTGTCGCCCGCCTCTTGTGAGGCGGCCGTGCCAAGCACGAAGGCCAAAAGAATAGGCAAGGTTGGCGTGCAGGCTTTGAATTTCTTCGGCTGCAGCCGTTTTTGATGTTAAACTTGTGCTGCGAAGTCAAGTGTCTCAGGGCTAAGTTTTGGGCATGTTGACAAGCTTGCTTGCGGCTTGTGTTCCAATGCTTTTGGGGCTTCTAGCTTTATCGGTATTAGAGATATTGATACATGCTACCATAGTGTGGACGGGTTGTGTCCCCCTGTGTGTGCAGAGTGTTTGGTTCCCAGCCTGTCTGTGGTCATAAGGGACCATGAAGTCACAACAATGGGGTGATGTGCAAGGGTTTTGTTCTGCCCAGCAACTGTATAGATGACCGGGGTATTAGCTTTTTGTGTGTTTCATGGGACCAAAAGTGTCAACAATGAGGTGATGTGCAAGGGTTTTTTGTTGCTGCCGAGCCGCTGTATAGATGACCTGGGCTGCACAGCATTTTGTGTGTTTCATGAGCGAGCAAGGCGCACGACCCGCAGTTCCAACACCAAAGCTTGCATTCCAGCTGGGAAGCACCTGCAGGTGAACCCACTGTGTTGTCATGAAGCTGTGTGGCTCTGTTCTTTGTGTGTTGCTGCTTGCCGTTGTACGCGCTGTCGTTGGGGCACCAACAGACTACGCGAGTGTCCGCGCAGAAGTTGTCAAGGCTTATGCGCAACAAGAGAGAGATGGCGCTGAACGCGATGGAGGTCTGCAAGAAACAAGTGCAAGCACGTCTGCGCGCCGCAGCAGAAGATACAGAATGCTTGCACGGCTTGATGGCCCCAACCCCATGCTTGAGTGATTGTCGCCCGCCTCTTGTGAGGCGGCCCGTGCCAAGCACGAAGGCCAAAAGAATAGGCAAGGTTGGCGTGCAGGCTTTGAATTTCTTCGGCTGCAGCCGTTTTTGATGTTAAACTTGTGCTGCGAAGTCAAGTGTCTCAGGGCTAAGTTTTGGGCATGTTGACAAGCTTGCTTGCGGCTTGTGTTCCAATGCTTTTGGGGCTTCTAGCTTTATCGGTATTAGAGATATTGATACATGCTACCATAGGGTGGACGGGTTTGTGTCCCCCCGTGTGTGCAGAGTGTTTGGTTCCCAGCCTGTCTGTGGTCAATAGGGACCATGAAGTCACAACAATGGGGTGATGTGCAAGGGTTTTGTTCTGCCCAGCAACTGTATAGATGACCAGGGTTTACCAGCTTTTTGTGTGTTTCATGGGACCAAAAGTGTCAACAATGGGGTGATGTGCAAGGGTGTTGCTGCCGAGCCACTGTATAGATGACCTGGGTTGCACAGCATTTTGTGTGTTTCATGGGCGAGCAAGGCGCACGACCCGCAGTTCCAACACCAAAGCTTGCATTCCAGCTGGGAAGCACCTGCAGGTGAACCCACTGTGTTGTCATGAAGCTGTGTGGCTCTGTTCTTTGTGTGTTGCTGCTTGCCATTGTACGCCCTCTTGTTGGGGCACCAACAGACTACGTGAGTGTCCGCGCAGAAGTTGTCAAGGCTTATGCGCAACAAGCAGAAGAGATGGCGCGCGCGCTGGAGGTTCTGCAAGAAACAAGTGCAAGCACGTCTGCCGCTGCGCAGGAGATACAGAATGCTTGCACGGCTTGATGGCCCGCAACCCATGTTTGAGTGATTGTCGCCCGCCTCTTGTGAGGCGGCCCGTGCCAAGCACGAAGGCCAAAAGAATAGGCAAGGTTGGCGTGCAGGCTTTGAATTTCTTAGGCTGCAGCCGTTTTTGATGTTGTTTGTGCTGCGAAGTCAAGTGTCTCAGGGCTAAGTTTTGGGCATGTTGACAAGCTTGCTTGTGGCTTGTGTTCCAATGTTTTTGGGGCTTCTAGCTTTATCGGTATTGTATGAGAGATATTGATACATGCTACCATAGGGTGGACGGGTTGTGTCCCCCCGTGTGTGCAGAGTGTTTGGTTCCCAGCCTGTCTGTGGTCAAAAGGGACCATGAAGTCACAACAATGGGGTGATGTGCAAGGGTTTTGTTCTGCCCAGCAACTGTATAGATGACCGGGGTTTACCAGCTTTTTGTGTGTTTCATGGGACCAAAAGTGTCAACAATGGGGTGATGTGCAAGGGTTTTTGGTTGCTGCCGAGCCACTGTATAGATGACCTGGGTTGCACAGCATTTTGTGTGTTTCATGGGCGAGCAAGGCGCACGACCCGCAGTTCCAACACCAAAGCTTGCATTCCAGCTGGGAAGCACCTGCAGGTGATTCCACTGTGTTGTCATGAAGCTGTGTGGCTCTGTTCTTTGTGTGTTGCTGCTTGCCGTTGTACGCGCTGTCGTTGGGGCACCAACAGACTACGCGAGTGTCCGCGCAGAAGTTGTCAAGGCTTATGCGCAACAAGCAGAAGAGATGGCGCGCGCGCTGGAGGTTCTGCAAGAAACAAGTGCAAGCACGTCTGCCGCTGCGCAGCAGATACAGAATGCTTGCACGGCTTGATGGCCCCCAACCCATGCTTGAGTGATTGTCGCCCGCCTCTTGTGAGGCGGCCCGTGCCAAGCACGAAGGCCAAAAGAATAGGCAAGGTTGGCGTGCAGGCTTTGAATTTCTTAGGCTGCAGCCGTTTTTGATGTTGTATGTGCTGCGAAGTCAAGTGTCTCAGGGCTAAGTTTTGGGCATGTTGACAAGCTTGCTTGTGGCTTGTGTTCCAATGCTTTTGGGGCTTCTAGCTTTATCGGTATTAGAGATATTGATACATGCTACCATAGTGTGGACGGGTTGTGTCCCCCTGTGTGTGCAGAGTGTTTGGTTCCCAGCCTGTCTGTGGTCATAAGGGACCATGAAGTCACAACAATGGGGTGATGTGCAAGGGTTTTGTTCTGCCCAGCAACTGTATAGATGACCGGGGTTTACCAGCTTTTTGTGTGTTTCATGGGACCAAAAGTGTCAACAATGGGGTGATGTGCAAGGGTTTTTGGTTGCTGCCGAGCCACTGTATAGATGACCTGGGTTGCACAGCATTTTGTGTGTTTCATGGGCGAGCAAGGCGCACGACCCGCAGTTCCAACACCAAAGCTTGCATTCCAGCTGGGAAGCACCTGCAGGTGATTCCACTGTGTTGTCATGAAGCTGTGTGGCTCTGTTCTTTGTGTGTTGCTGCTTGCCGTTGTACGCGCTGTCGTTGGGGCACCAACAGACTACGCGAGTGTCCGCGCAGAAGTTGTCAAGGCTTATGCGCAACAAGCAGAAGAGATGGCGCGCGCGCTGGAGGTTCTGCAAGAAACAAGTGCAAGCACGTCTGCCGCTGCGCAGCAGATACAGAATGCTTGCACGGCTTGATGGCCCCCAACCCATGCTTGAGTGATTGTCGCCCGCCTCTTGTGAGGCGGCCCGTGCCAAGCACGAAGGCCAAAAGAATAGGCAAGGTTGGCGTGCAGGCTTTGAATTTCTTAGGCTGCAGCCGTTTTTGATGTTGTATGTGCTGCGAAGTCAAGTGTCTCAGGGCTAAGTTTTGGGCATGTTGACAAGCTTGCTTGTGGCTTGTGTTCCAATGCTTTTGGGGCTTCTAGCTTTATCGGTATTAGAGATATTGATACATGCTACCATAGTGTGGACGGGTTGTGTCCCCCTGTGTGTGCAGAGTGTTTGGTTCCCAGCCTGTCTGTGGTCAATAGGGATGAAGTCACAACAATGGGGTGATGTGCAAGGGTTTTGTTCTGCCCAGCAACTGTATAGATGACCGGGGTTTACCAGCTTTTTGTGTGTTTCATGGGACCAAAAGTGTCAACAATGGGGTGATGTGTAAGGGTTTTTGGTTGCTGCCGAGCCACTGTATAGATGACCTGGGTTGCACAGCATTTTGTGTGTTTCATGGGCGAGCAAGGCGCACGACCCGCAGTTCCAACACCAAAGCTTGCATTCCAGCTGGGAAGCACCTGCAGGTGAACCCACTGTGTTGTCATGAAGCTGTGTGGCTCTGTTCTTTGTGTGTTGCTGCTTGCCGTTGTACGCGCTGTCGTTGGGGCACCAACAGACTACGCGAGTGTCCGCGCAGAAGTTGTCAAGGCTTATGCGCAACAAGCAGAAGAGATGGCGCGCGCGCTGGAGGTTCTGCAAGAAACAAGTGCAAGCACGTCTGCCGCTGCGCAGCAGATACAGAATGCTTGCACGGCTTGATGGCCCCCAACGAATGCTTGAGTGATTGTCGCCCGCCTCTTGTGAGGCGGCCCGTGCCAAGCACGAAGGCCAAAAGAAGTTTTTAACTCCCGCAGGGATGAAAACCTTATTTCCAATTTTTGAAAACACTTTGTGTGGCAAAGTGTTAGCTGGAAAAACACGTACTCCAATTTTTAAGAAAACCAAAGACGTTTAATTTTTTATACAAACATGTTTCCAAACCTGAAACAACTCTTTCCAGTTGAGAGTTTCTTGCAAAGAAACTCGATTTTATTTCTGCACGCAACTTTAGGGTTTTGTTTTTGCGTTTGTGTTTTAATTTGAAAACCAAACAGTTTGAAAAACAAAACCCCTCCTGGCACACACCCATGAACACATTGTCAAATTTTGTTATGGCAAAATTTCCTTTCAAGGGTAGGGAGGGAGGGATAGTCCTGAAAATTTTGGCAAAGATTGTCAAATGGGGACTTAGTTTAGAGATAGCCATGGTGTTGAAGCAGCCTTGGACTGGACAGTCTGGCTCTCGAATGGCTGATGCCTCAACCTCGGAGGTACCTCTAGTAACAGCAGACTCATCACTGCCTGGCTGGTCTTTTGTTGGCAGAACATCAGCTGAAGTGACACTTCCTTCGACTGAGTTTGACTTGAACAAGGACAAAAGTGACTCTGGACTGGACAACTTGTTTGGGTGTGATGATTCAGGTGACGTTGGTTCAATTAACTTAGGAGGTGATAGTGTTTCTGCAGAACCCTCAGTTGCTGACACGGATGAGTTGCGGACTTTTGCAGTTGAGAGAACTTTGCCAACTGAACACGTTCATGCAGTTGCTTCATCTTCATCTTTTGATACTGTCACTGCCCTGGAAGTTGCATCCAGATCTATTCCAATGCAAGCCGTCGAACCGATATGGGAACAAGGGATCTGGGGTGTCATCTTTGGAAACAAGACCATGTTTGATGTCTACAAACCATTTGGAGAAACGTTGAAACGACCTGCAGACACTTCGAGACCTACTTCAGAGTTTGACGTTGCAATGCCGGCTTCAACAAAACCCAAAATGTTTTCGGATTCAGGTTTATCCTTTTCAGATGTGGTCAGAGACAAGCCTGACATTTCATGGCAAGAGCAGAGGGACTCCGACCTTCAACGTTCTGTGAAGTTCTGGATGGCCCTGGTGGACAGGTGGGACACCAAGTGCAGTCTTTGTTGCAGCATAGCAGAACTTGGCAGTACTAGCAGGATCTTCACCATGTTCGCTCATTTGTTTGCTGGTCGGGCACCCATTACAGTACGTAAGAGGGCATACAGCATCATGAGATTGTGCGACTACCTCGAAAGTGTTGGAGAAGTTTTCCCTTGCAATGAACGGCTTTTCTATGACTTTTTGTGCAGTGAACAAATGGGCAACGCACCCCAGTCTCGCTTGAAGGGCTACATGCAATCAGTGAATTTTGTCAGGTTTGTCATGTCAGTAGATGAGCTTGCAAGTCTGACAACCAGCGCAAGATGCAAGGGAGCTTGTTTAGGAGATCACCTTCAGGAAAGAGTCCAAGCGTCACCATTAACTGTGGCAGAGCTCAATCGCTTTCACCAACTGTTGCGTGCAGGGGATGACTTGTGGATTAAGATGTTTTGTGGAGCGGTGTTGATGGCCGTATATTGCCGCTCCAGATGGGGCGACTTGATGCGAGCAGAGACAGTCATTGAGGACTGTGACAAGCATGGAGTTCTTTGCTATTTAGAAGCTAGGACAGGACGACACAAAACAATGAAATCACAAATGCATCGTCACCAGTTTTTACCAATGGTTGCACCAGCAGTTGGTGTTGATGGAAGCAGCTGGGGTCTAGCTTGGCTTGATGTCAGACGTCAGCTTGGTGTTGCGTGGCCACCTGAAGGTTTGGTTATGCCTGCACCAGATCGACAGGGCATCCCGACAGGCAGACCCTTGGAAACCCAGGAATGTGCTGCTTGGATCCGAAAGATCGTTGGCGCCTCAGAGGACAGCAGTTCTAGAAGGGTTTCAAGCCACTCTTTGAAAAGCACCATGCTTTCCTATGCAGCAAAGAGAGGAATTGGAATCCCAGAACGACTGCAACTGGGATACCATACGAGCAATTTTCAGATGGGCATGGTCTACAGCCGTGACGGAGCGGCAGCAAGTCTCATGGTGTTAGAGAAGTTGATAACAGAAATTGCGCAAGGAAAGTTTGACCCTGACCAGACCCGAAGTGGTAGAGTAGTCGAAGAGTCAACAGTGCCCACAGGTGCGAATGTCGTCATCGAGGTGAAGGACGAGCCTGAGACCATCGAGGAGTCTGAGCCAGAGGATTTGGATTCGAGCTCAACATCAAGTGAAGAGCCCAGACCAACTCAAGTCAAACATTTCCCAGTTGTTCAACCAACAGTTGCACCAGATGGTTTCAATCTTTGGCAACATAAGAAGCTAAAGACTTTGCATCTCATGGAAGTTCAGAATTCCAAAGTTTTGGCATGTGGTCGATCTGTCGGGAGCTTACACGAGAAGTTGAAAGAAGCACCACAGTTTGACACGCCACTATGCAGCAATTGTTTCAACCGAAAGCGTTCTTGAGTTAACTATGTTCTCATGAATCGAACTAACTTTGGCTGCTGTCTCTCATTTCATGGACTGGTTTGGAACTGAGTGGAAGTTTTGAATTAAACGCTTCACATGTTTTGCACAGCCAATTTAACAATCGGAGTGGTCGAGAAGTGTGCACTGTCATGTATGTTCAGTGAAGACAGCCGTACCATTTGTCCGGAGCTCTGCAAGTTACAGCTTTCGACATAAACTGTCAATTGAATTTTCATCAAGGGACATTCCATACTTGTTTTGTCAATGCAGTTCAGTTGGCAGTGAAGCATCTTAGATGCCATACAGGTGTCGGATTTTGCAGAGCCAGACGTGGAGAGCCCAAAGGAGCCACACGTGTTTGGAGGACAGGCCAGTCCAGAAAGGAATGATTTGAGAAGTTTCATTTTTGTGCTGCATTATCATGCATTTTCGTTGCATCAGTTTTCAAATTGACGTTTGAAACTTTGTGCACCATGGACTGCAACTGTCGTTTCATAGACTGCGTCGACAAGAAGAGGCTGTTGAAAAACCAGGGCTGCTGGTCGTTTCAAATGCCATGCACGCAGAATCATCCGGTGATTTTCAGTGGCTTCCTTTTGAAGAAACATGTGAGCATGGGAAGGTTGTTTAATGTGCGTGAGAGGCTCAGCTTGAACAACAGGCTGTAAGTCGCCGGTGCGAGTTTGATCGCGTACGCATCACCTACATGCTTTTTAGAACACAAGACAGTCAAGCAGCCCAAGGTAAAGCAATTTTTAAATGAACGTGAAACCATACCACAGTCCAGTGATAGCAACTCGAGGCACTGTGAGATGGCAGTTCCAAAGTTTTCTTCTTTTAATTTTCCATAGCACTGTCAGCCGCCATGAGTTTGGTGGAATCCACAGCGGCATTCAACCAAAGATGCGACGAGATTGTGGAGGACGGATCCTTGAGGACATCCTTAGATGTACAAGGGATCAGGTCGCACAGTGCAATGGCCTTCTCAATGGGCACCCCACAAATGACGCCCACAGAGGAACAATTTGTTGCTCTTGCCCAGCGAATCTTTGGAGCTGGCTATAGTGTGGGGCAAATGTCTGCCCTTCGGAGGCTTCACTTTGAGAGCACGACTCTGGTCATCTCCATGGTCAGGGAGAGAGTCACCAGTGACAGTGCAGACAAAGGAGATGCAGCAAGGAAAATTCCTTTGGCTGAGAAAAGGCAAAGGAAAGAGGATCAGATGGCGAGGTTGACCGGCATCTCAATGGTGGGAGAGCTGGATCCCAGCCATGCCCTCTTGGACCTGGCCAATCAAATGTTGGAGAGTGGTGCCATAGTTTGGTTGGCCCCATCCAAATGCAGCAAGCGCGATGACGAAGTTCAACAAGCGCTCAAGGACTCAAAGTCCTCCGTGCAAGTGGAGAATGCGCAACTGAAAGTGGGACCCAGCACCGACACGGTGGAAGCAGAATGGAACTCGGAATTGAAATTCCAATGGTGCATGATGAGACGTGGGCTTGCCATGGACCAATGCAGGGTTCTCAGTTGGGGCATTCATCAACAGTGGGTGAACTACATGCTCAACCTTTTGAGCAGGCAGGTCAGTCCAGGTTTTCAGCAGATAAAACTGGAACAACTGGTGAGGGCTGACCGTGAGATGTGGACAATCCTTGCACAGGAAGTCACAGGTAGCCTCAAGATGACCGGGAACGACATCCCTTTGGACGCTCATGTCAAGCGCCTGACCACAGATCCAAGGGTCACCATGCTCCTTTTGCCCTTACCTTCCAATCAGAAGGTATCCGAGCCTACAGGGGGTCCAACAAGGCCTGCTCCGACCAGGCCAGCAGCAGCGGCACCGAAGAGGCAAGGCAAGCGCAAAACCAGAGCTGAACGTGGGTGCCCGGACGAACTCAAGAAGTACAACATGAAGGTTTCCTCGGGCCAGGTATGCTGGAATTACAATTTGAAGGATGGATGCCAGTTGCCCACAAACGGGAAGCCGGCAAGATGTCAGCGTGGATTGCACATCTGTGCAAATTGCCACAAACCTGGCCATTCAGTGGTCGTTTGCCGAGATGTAAAGGGCTCGTGACAAATCACGCCCACTGAGCCAACCTGCAAGCGTCGTAAAGACTGTGGGCAGAGTTCAGGTGGGGACATCGACACCCACTCACATGCCAAAGCTTGCAGTGAGAAGCAACTTTCAGATGTTGAAGACACGTTGCATAACAGTTTCATTTCAATGGAGGAGACGCCAAAAGGCGACACTCATGAGAATTTTGGGGAGATGCCAGATGGCGAACACCCACCACAATTCACTTGCAAGAAAGATTTCACAGGTTTTTCGTTGGAGGACCTCTACATCATTGAGATTTGTGCGGGGTCGGCCCGACTTTCAAAGATTGCGCATGGGCATGGTTTCAAAACAATGGCGGTGGACCACTCAACAGCGAGGACATGTGGCTTTCCAATTTGCGTTTTTGATCTTACACATCCCTCAGACCTGGAATCGTTGCTGCAGTTCATAGATGAAGCAGCAGGTTGCATCCTCATGATTTGGGTGGCGCCTCCATGTGGCACCAGCAGTAGAGCAAGGGAGAAGAAACTGCCAAAATTGGAAGCGGCTGGTGCAAAGGTTCCTATTCCTTTGAGGTCCACACAACAACCTGACCAACTAGATGGGTTGGGGGGTCTTGACAAGCTGAAAGTTGAGAAAGCAAACTTGATATATGAAGCAGTCTATAAGATTGCGTCAAGGGCCTGCATGCACAAAATTTTTGTTGCGCTGGAAAATCCAACAAACTCTCATTACTGGAACACCTCTCCCATGAGATCACCCTGCGAAGAACAAGAGCATCATTATGTGACTTTTCATGGATGTGCGCACGGTGGTGCCAGAGACAAGTCGACCTCGCTTTGGGTTAACGACACCTGGTTGGATGAACTGGCGTTGCTTTGTGATGGAAAGCATACTCACAAGCCATGGACTACCACAATGAAAGATGGCAGCGTCAAATTTGCAACAGCAGAAGAAGCTGCATACCCCTGGCTTTTGTGTGAACGCATCATCAACTGCGTTCGCAGCGTTGCCTTGCACATGGGTGCCCATTCACCCCAAACCGTAGCCAAACAAGCTGAAGGGCCAAATTCAGACTCTCTTTCCAGAGTTGTTTTGGGTGCTCTGCCACGTGGCCACAAGGTCAAACCTCTTGTGGCCGAGTTTCGGCACTACATCACAGTCTATGCAGACCCACAACAGCCTGCATTGACAGAAAAATTCGTGGCACAGCAACCCAAGGGAGCAAAAATCGTTTCGCGCCGCATTGTTACAAGGGTAGAATCACAGGCTGCTCACTCAGGGGATCCAAATGTTTTTCTTCTGGACTTGGGGCAGTCAGAAATGATAGAAAAGGTGCACATTGGGGTCCCAAGTGAACCTGACGTTTTCATACAGAGGGCTTTGAAAGCAGGGCATCCCAGAAGCCTTGACCAATACATGGACGCGCAGATGGAAGCCATGTTGAATGCTAACTTTTTGGAAGAACCAGCAGCCTTGGCAAAAAGAAGGATTGAATTTTTCCACAAGTACCTGCGTAGGGCAAAGGAACTCCATGCGCAGGAGGAAGAACTGAGACTCAGCATGCCAGAGCATGTGAGGAACCTGGTTGGGGGAAAGCGTCTCCTTTTGTGGAAGGAAATTCTTGCAGACTATGGTTACCCCGACACCACTTTGATAGATGAAATGGCTGCAGGCTTCAAACTCAGTGGTTGGATGGGAAAGTCAAACGTTTTTAGAGCAAGGGCGAAGAGGCCTTCCATGTCTTTGAGTACCCTAAAGCAACTCTCAAAGGCACTCAATGCTACAACACTCCGCAGCATGGATGTGAGACAGGAACCTCAGCTTGAGGCCGAGACTTGGGAAGAGACGATTGAGGAAGTGAAGAAAGGATGGATCTGGTTTGACGAGACTGCAAACTCGAATGCCTGCCTTTTCATTGGACGCCGCTTTGGTATCCGCCAATCCAACAAAACCAGAGTGATCGATGACTGCTCGTGTTGTGGCTTGAATTGGACAGTTGGTCTTCACGAAAAATTCAGGCTGCAGTCTATAGATGTTCTGGCGTCCATGATGGCAGCTGCCTTCAAGAAGTTTCCCTTCCTTGAGTTTCCTGAAATTTTAGGGCGTTGCTATGACCTGAAGTCGGCCTACAAGCAGTTCCCTGTGCATAGCTCAGACCGTGCTTCCTTGCGCATGGCCGTTAGAGACCCCTCGATGGAGGAACCTCGTTGGATTGGCTTCAATGCCTTGCCCTTTGGAGCTGTGGGCAGTGTTGCAAGTTTCCTGCGAGTCAGCATGTCGGTTTGGTACGTTGGGTTGGTTGCCCTGCAGATTTGTTGGACGTCATTTTACGACGATTACAGTGTCTTGAGCCGAAGGGAGCTCTTGGCCAACACTTCATGGTGCGTTGAATCGCTGTTTCAGTTGTTGGGCCTAAAGTTTGCCACCGACGGAAAGAAGTTCATGCCTTTTGATGCGGTTTTCCGAATGCTTGGACTCCAGGTTGACCTTACGAGTTGCAAAAGGAAAGAGGTGCTCATAGGGCATACAGACGAACGAAAAAGCGAGTTGAAGGAAAGGATAGATGAGATCCTTTCCACAGGGAAAATGGATTCAAAGGAGGCAGAGCGCCTCCGGGGAAGAATGGTCTTTTTCGAAGGATATACCTTCGGCCGTGTAGCCAATGCAGCGGTGAAGAATTTGGGAAGATCCTGCACGGGAAAAACCAGCCCCAAAGATATCGACAACTCCATGCGATACAGCTTACTGGCTTTGAGGGATCGTGTACTCTCAGCTCCTCCAGTGCGCATCAGCGTCGCTTTGACTGATACCTGGTTGGTGTTTACAGATGGTGCTTGCAATCCGGAGCTTCGACAGGGTTCTATAGGCGGTGTCATACTTGACCCACTTGGAAAGTGTCAGGCTTTCTTTAGCTCCATGGTGCCTGAGGATGTCATGAACGAGCTTTTCAGGGATTCAGAAAATCCCATACATGAGCTTGAAGTGCTGCCAGTTCTGGTAGCCTGCCTTCTTTGGGGTTCCAGATATTCTGGTGCCCTCATAGTATACTACATCGACAACGAGTCAGCTCGAATGGCATACATCAAAGGACACGGAGAAACGATCTACGCTTCATACATGATTGGAAGCTTTGTTGAACTTGAAGCTGCTTTGCAGCACAAGACGTGGTTCGGGCGATGCCCAAGCATGAGCAATCCAGCAGACGGGCCCAGCCGATTAGACCTTTCGTGGTGTGAGAGGCAGCATGCAGAGCAGACCAGTATAAACTGGGAACTACTCAGGCATCACCTCAACATAAAAGGGGAGAGGCCGGAAGGTGATGACCTTGCCCCGTTTGCTGTCGAGAAAAATGTGTGACCTCATTTTCTCTGCTGTGCTTTCATTCTCTGAGATCTTTCGACATGTCGTTTGCAATGTATTTTAATTTTGTTTAGAACCGAACTGCGAGCGCGTATCGTGAATATGCGACGTTGACATATACATATATATAATTCAGTGTATGGGTATGTATATGCTTTTCGGTTTTACACAATACGAGATGTGTTCTGGGGTGCCTGTTGTGGAGTTGGAAATAAGTTGAGAGTTTCTTGCAAAGAAACTCGATTTTATTTCTGCACGCAACTTTAGGGTTTTGTTTTTGTGTTTGTGTTTTAATTTGAAAACCAAACAGTTTGAATAAACCCAAAGAATATCCCCAACAGCAAAGAAGCAGTGGCCGCCCAATGTTTGTAAGAACATGGTGCATGCAACAGTTTACTTGTTGATGTCCGCTGTGTTCGAATGTATGACTCATTGTGCATCATATCATGCACATTAGTTCATCCGCATGACACTGTATGCATACGTCTTGTACGTTCCTGTGCGTAGGCAGGCATCACATCATACCTATTTAGGTCGTACGCAAAACATGATGATGATCGTCTTATGAGTCTATCCATCGTTTCAAAAAAAACTGACAATAACTATACAACATCGCGCAGTATCATAGAACAAACAAAATCAAAGCAACATGAATAATATAGAATAGTTGGTTTACGCGTTGTACAGTCCTGTGTTCGACTACGCATTCGTTGATGCGCATGATCTCATATGAACAACGTGGTGTCGACCCTTTTTTAAAGAATGGTTTGTAACCAGATAGAATCATGGAGCAAAATGTCAACTGTGAAACACTGCTTTGCATTCCGACGCATCACATCATGCGCATGATCTCATACGCACGACTTGATGTAGGTGGTTTTTTGATTGCATCTCTCACGGGTGTCGTTGATTAATCTCATTGCAGAAGATACTGCATAAAAGGGTTTACAGACATTATTCTCTGCATTATGCTTTCCTAGTTTGCACTTTTGGTCCCAGTAGACTCCATGACATGAGGTAAGTAGTTGGTTTTCTGCTGCTGTTGGAAACCTACTGTTGCTTGATGTTCTGTGCCAATGCTTCGTAAGACAGCGTATCAATTTGTTGGTACAAGATCCCTCCACATGAGGACTCACTTGTTCTTGCTTGGCGCCTGGCATTGAGGCGCCTTCATTGCTGCACATTCTTGCTTTAGACGTTGGGGATGTGCCTGGCGCAAAATTGCAAGATTTGTTGTTCAAATATTTTGAAAATTCAGTTGCGAGCAATTAGTTTCTAGAAGAAACATTGCGCAACAATTTCTTGCTTGTGAGACTGTGGGTTTCGAAGTATGGTTTTGAGCCCAGAGGCATTCACTTATCCAAGATTGTCCATTCTCGTCAAAACCTTGGGCCTGAACTGGATCATTTCTTCAGGTTGCGATAAAAATGCTTTGTTTGACACGCTGGGGCTTCATTGCTGCCCACAGTGCCAAACTCAGGCAAATGGTTTTCAAACAGAACACGCTTACCTGTTGCAATTGGACAAGTTGTTTCCAAAACATCCAGCCTTACGGCCCGCAAGTGTTAATCACATTTGTTTCCCACTATCATCTCCAGGTATGTTACATAACGCCGCCTCAACGATTTCAATGTGTTGTCTTGCAGCCAAAGACCAAACAAACATCTTTTTGCCTCAATGCAAACAAAAAAGGCTTTGTTGTGCATGCATGCTGTTGCCCAAGCAAGTTGTTCTTTCCAAGCAAGTAAGCCGAAGCTTCAGTAATTCTTTGATATAAGCAGCAGGGATGTTTGTTGACCTCATGGCCGATTCAAACATGTGCATGCAAAAGTTGTACTGCTGCGTGGTTGCACTACCACCGTCAGGATACATTCAAACTATTACCAACTATTCAGGTTTGTAAGTTCTGACACCAAATCTGCAAATCTGGCAAGCGAGCCCTTCAAAGGCACACAAGGGATTTCATTTCTGCTTCGCCGAAAGGTGGCACCTGAAGCATTCAATGTGTGTCTTGCATGTGTCAAATGAATGTTCGCTGTGGTGGAGGGATCTTGTACCAACAAATTGATACGCTGTCTTACGAAGCATTGGCGCAGAACACCAAGCAACAGTAGGTTTTCAACAGCAGCAGAAAACCAACTATTTACCTGGTGCCATGGCGTCTACAACCAAAATCATGCGCAAAATGTGACGCGTCAGGAACCAGAGCAGTGTTTCACAGATGATTCCTTCTTCATGATTCTATCTGGTTACGCACCATGAATTCAAATCAGTCTACATCATGTCGTACGTAGGAGATCATGCGCATCGACGAATGCGTAGTCGAACACAGGACTGTCCAACGCGTAAACCAACTCTTTCTTATTATTCACGTTTCTTTCTTTTTGTTTGTTCTATGATATTGTGCGACGTTGTATAGTTATAATCCAGTTTTTTTTTTGAAACGATGGATAGACTCTTTTTAGACTCATAAGACGATCATCATCATGTTTTGCGTATGAAATACAAATATGGTGTGATGCCTGCCTACGCACAGAAATGTACAAGAGGTACGCATACAGTGTCATGCGGATGAAGTATAATGTGCATGATATGATGCGCAATGAGTCATACATTCGAACACAGCTGATATCCATTGCATGCACCATGTTCTTACAAAAACTGCGCGGCCACTTCTTCCTTGCTGTTGGGGATATTCTCTGGCCTTTTTTTGTTTCATCACAAGGGCCTTTTGCACCATTCAGGTGTCTTGATTGAAAACCTCGGGTACCTTTACAATGATTCCTTGGAAAACTTGAGACATTTACTTGGGAACCTTGGCAAGCTTGAGGAAACCTTTACAATGTAACCTTGGAAACCTTGAGAACATTTACAATGTAACCTTGAGAACCTTTACTTGGAACCCTTGGGAAGCTTGGGAACCGTGGGAACCTTGA
This sequence comes from Cladocopium goreaui, assembly GCA_947184155.2. Lineage (NCBI taxonomy): Eukaryota > Dinophyceae > Suessiales > Symbiodiniaceae > Cladocopium > Cladocopium goreaui. The sequence goes on along the minus strand of CAMXCT020001756.1, from coordinate 58,691 downwards.
GGCACTGAGGCAACCTTTACAATGCAACCTTGGCAACCTTGAGAACGTTTACTGGGGAACCTTGAAAACCTTGAGCGAACCTTTAGACTCTAACCTTGGGAACCTTGAAACTCTAACCTCTAACCCTGGGAACATTGAGGGAACCTTGACAATCTAACCTTGGGAACCTTGAGAATGTTTACGTTTACTAGGGAACCTTGAAAACCTTGAGGGAACCTTTAGAGTCTAACCTTGGGAACCTTGAGGGAACCTTGACAATCTAACCTTGGGAAACTTATAGAAACCCTTACAATGTCACCTTGGCAACGTTTACTTGGAAACCTTTACTTTACATAGTAACCTTGGGAACCTTGACAACCTTGAGTTGGAAAACTTGGGAACCTTGAAAACCTTTACAATGCAACCTTGGGAACCTTGAGAACCGATACAATGCAACTTTGGGAACCTTGACAAAATGTACAATGGAACCTTGAGTGAACCTTGAGGGAATCTTGAGGGAACCTTGAGAGAACCTTGAAGGAACCTTGAGGGAACCTTGACAATCTAACTGTGGGAACACTTGGGAACCTTGAAAACCTTTACAATGCAACCTTGGGAACCTTGAGAACCTGTACAATGCAACTTTGGGAACCTTGGCAACATGTACAATGGAACCTTGAGTGAACCTTGAGGGAACCTTGAGGGAACCTTGAAGGAACCTTGAGGGAACCGTTAGAATCTAACCTGGGGAACCTTGAGGGTCTGATGAAGCGCTGTTCTGGCAGAGCAAAAGATGCGAAAAGTGCAAAAAGGTGCAAAAGGCCTTTTCTCGCTCACGTGGCTATGCCTTCATGGCGTTTGATGACCAGCTGGTCATTGCAAAGGGCGCTCAAGGGATCCGCTGTTGATCCCATTTGATAATGAAAAAGCATTGGTTGGTGAATGGCTCATGTGCAGGCAAGGCCCAAAAGCACAAACGGAATGACTTGAGTGAAATTCACAGACGGAACCTTTACAATCTAACCTTGGGAACCTTGAGGAAAGCTTTACAATCTAATTTGGAACCTTTACTTGGGAACCTTGAGGAAACCGTTACAATCTAACCTTGGGAACCTTGAGGGAAGCTTTACAATCTAACTGGGAACCTTTACTTGGGAACTTTGGGAGCCTTGGGAGCCTTGGGAACTTTGGGAACCTTGAGAACCTTGGCATCCTTGGGCACCTTTACTTGGGAACCTTTACTTGGGAACCTTTTACTTGGGAACCTTTACTTGGGAACCTTTACTTGGGAACCTTTACTTGGGAACCTTTTCTTGGGAACCTTTGCTTGGGAACCTTTACTTGGGAACCTTCACTTGGGAACCTTTACTTGGGAACCTTTACTTGGGAACCTTCTCTTGGGAACCTTCACTTGGGAACCTTTACTTGGGAACCTTTACTTGGGAACTTTTACTTGGGAACCTTCACTTGGGAACCTTCACTTGAGAACCTTTACTTGGGAACCTTTACTTGGGAACCTTTACTTGGGAACCTTTACTTGGGAACCTTTACTTGGGAATCTTAACTTGGGACCTTTACTTGGGAATCTTTACTTGGGAACCTTTACTTGGGAACCTTTACTTGGGAACCTTCACTTGGGAACCTTCACTTGGGAACCTTTACTTGGGAACCTTTACTTGGGAACCTTTACTTGGGAACCTTCACTTGGGAACCTTCACTTGGGAACCTTCACTTGGGAACCTTTACTTGGGAACCTTTACTTGGGAACCTTTACTTGGGAACCTTCACTTTTGAACCTTTACTTGGGAACCTTTACTTGGGAACCTTTTCTTGGGAACCTTTACTTGGGAACCTTTACTTGCGAACCTTTTCTTGGGAACCTTCACTTGGGAACCTTTACTTGGGAACCTTTACTTGGGAACCTTTACTTGGGAACCTTTACTTGGGAACCTTCACTTGAGAACTTTTACTTGGGAACCTTCACTTGGGAACCTTCACTTCGGAACCTTTACTTGGGAACCTTTACTTGGGAACTTTTACTTGGGAACCTTCACTTGGGAACTTTTACTTGGGAACCTTCACTTGGGAACCTTTACTTGGGAACTTTTACTTGGGAACCTTCACTTGGGAACCTTTACTTGGGAACCTTTACTTGGGAACCTTTACTTGGGAACCTTTGCTTGGGAACCTTTACTTGGGAACCTTTGCTTGGGAACCTTTTCTTGGGAACCTTTTCTTGGGAACCTTTTCTTGGGAACCTTTGCTTGGGAACCTTCACTTGGGAACCTTTACTTGGGAACCTTTTCTTGGGAACCTTTTCTTGGGAACCTTTGCTTGGGAACCTTTACTTGCGAACCTTTTCTTTGGGAACCTTTGCTTGGGAACCTTTACTTGGGAACCTTCATTTGGGAACCTTTACTTGGGAACCTTTACTTGGGAACCTTCTCTTGGGAACCTTCACTTGGGAACCTTTACTTGGGAACCTTTACTTGGGAACCTTTACTTGGGAACTTTTACTTGGGAACCTTCACTTGGGAACCTTCACTTGAGAACCTTTACTTGGGAACCTTACTTGGGAACCTTTACTTGGGAACCTTTACTTGGGAACCTTTACTTGGGAATCTTAACTTGGGACCTTTCCTTGGGAATCTTCACTTGGGAACCTTTACTTGGGAACCTTCTCTTGGGAACCTTCACTTGGGAACCTTTACTTGGGAACCTTCACTTGAGAACTTTTACTTGGGAACCTTCACTTGGGAACCTTTACTTGGGAACCTTTACTTGGGAACCTTTACTTGGGAACCTTTACTTGGGCTTGGGAACCTTTACTTGGGAACCTTTACTTGGGAACCTTTACTTGGGAACCTTTACTTGGGAACCTTTACTTGGGAACCTTTACTTGGGAACCTTTACTTGGGAACCTTTACTTGGGAACCTTCTCTTGGGAACCTTCACTTGGGAACCTTTACTTGGGAACCTTTTCTTGGGAACCTTTACTTGGGAACCTTGACTTTGGAACCTTGGGGGAATGGGTTTTGGAGCTGCTCCGGTCTGCTCCGAAACCTTTACTATGGCTGAAGACCCCAAAGCTTCTGCTGTTGGGGAAAAACAAAACCCCTCCTGGCACACACCCATGAACACATTGTCAAATTTTGCTATGGCATAAACCCAAAGAATATCCCCAACAGCAAGGAAGCAGTGGCCGCCCAATGTTTGTAAGAACATGGTGCATGCAACAGTTTACTTGTTGATGTCCGCTGTGTTCGAATGTATGACTCATTGTGCATCATATCATGCACATTAGTTCATCCGCATGACACTGTATGCGTACGTCTTGTACGTTCCTGTGCGTAGGCAGGCATCACATCATACCTATTTAGGTCGTACGCAAAACATGATGATGATCGTCTTATGAGTCTATCCATCGTTTCAAAAAAACTGACAATAACTATACAACATCGCGCAGTATCATAGAACAAACAAAATCAAAGCAACATGAATAATATAGAATAGTTGGTTTACGCGTTGTACAGTCCTGTGTTCGACTACGCATTCGTTGATGCGCATGATCTCATATGAACAACGTGGTGTCGACCCTTTTTTAAAGAATGGTTTGTAACCAGATAGAATCATGGAGCAAAATGTCAACTGTGAAACACTGCTTTGCATTCCGACGCATCACATCATGCGCATGATCTCATACGCACGACTTGATGTAGGTGGTTTTTTGATTGCATCTCTCACGGGTGTCGTTGATTAATCTCATTGCAGAAGATACTGCATAAAAGGGTTTACAGACATTATTCTCTGCATTATGCTTTCCTAGTTTGCACTTTTGGTCCCAGTAGACTCCATGACATGAGGTAAGTAGTTGGTTTTCTGCTGCTGTTGGAAACCTACTGTTGCTTGATGTTCTGTGCCAATGCTTCGTAAGACAGCGTATCAATTTGTTGGTACAAGATCCCTCCACATGAGGACTCACTTGTTCTTGCTTGGCGCCTGGCATTGAGGCGCCTTCATTGCTGCACATTCTTGCTTTAGACGTTGGGGATGTGCCTGGCGCAAAATTGCAAGATTTGTTGTTCAAATATTTTGAAAATTCAGTTGCGAGCAATTAGTTTCTAGAAGAAACATTGCGCAACAATTTCTTGCTTGTGAGACTGTGGGTTTCGAAGTATGGTTTTGAGCCCAGAGGCATTCACTTATCCAAGATTGTCCATTCTCTTCAAAACCTTGGGCCTGAACTGGATCATTTCTTCAGGTTGCGATAAAAATGCTTTGTTTGACACGCTGGGGCTTCATTGCTGCCCACAGTGCCAAACTCAGGCAAATGGTTTTCAAACAGAACACGCTTACCTGTTGCAATTGGACAAGTTGTTTCCAAAACATCCAGCCTTACGGCCCGCAAGTGTTAATCACATTTGTTTCCCACTATCATCGCCAGGTATGTTACATAACGCCGCCTCAACGATTTCAATGTGTTGTCTTGCAGCCAAAGACCAAACAAACATCTTTTTGCCTCAATGCAAACAAAAAAGGCTTTGTTGTGCATGCATGCTGTTGCCCAAGCAAGTTGTTCTTTCCAAGCAAGTAAGCCGAAGCTTCAGTAATTCTTTGATATAAGCAGCAGGGATGTTTGTTGACCTCATGGCCGATTCAAACATGTGCATGCAAAAGTTGTACTGCTGCGTGGTTGCATTACCACCGTCAGGATACATTCAAACTATTACCAACTATTCAGGTTTGTAAGTTCTGACACCAAATCTGCAAATCTGGCAAGCGAGCCCTTCAAAGGCATACAAGGGATTTCATTTCTGCTTCGCCGAAAGGTGGCACCTGAAGCATTCAATGTGTGTCTTGCATGTGTCAAATGAATGTTCGCTGTGGTGGAGGGATCTTGTACCAACAAATTGATACGCTGTCTTACGAAGCATTGGCGCAGAACACCAAGCAACAGTAGGTTTTCAACAGCAGCAGAAAACCAACTATTTACCTGGTGCCATGGCGTCTACAACCAAAATCATGCGCAAAATGTGACGCGTCAGGAACCAGAGCAGTGTTTCACAGATGATTCCTTCTTCATGATTCTATCTGGTTACGCACCATGAATTCAAATCAGTCTACATCATGTCGTACGTAGGAGATCATGCGCATCGACGAATGCGTAGTCGAACACAGGACTGTCCAACGCGTAAACCAACTCTTTCTTATGATTCACGTTTCTTTCTTTTTGTTTGTTCTATGATATTGTGCGACGTTGTATAGTTATAATCCAGATTTTTTTGAAACGATGGATAGACTCTTTTTAGACTCATAAGACGATCATCATCATGTTTTGCGTATGAAATACAAATATGGTGTGATGCCTGCCTACGCACAGAAATGTACAAGAGGTACGCATACAGTGTCATGCGGATGAAGTATAATGTGCATGATATGATGCGCAATGAGTCATACATTCGAACACAGCTGATATCCATTGCATGCACCATGTTCTTACAAAAACTGCGCGGCCACTTCTTCCTTGCTGTTGGGGATATTCTCTGGCCTTTTTTTGTTTCATCACAAGGGCCTTTTGCACCATTCAGGTGTCTTGATTGAAAACCTCGGGTACCTTTACAATGATTCCTTGGAAAACTTGAGACATTTACTTGGGAACCTTGGCAAGCTTGAGGAAACCTTTACAATGTAACCTTGGAAACCTTGAGAACATTTACAATGTAACCTTGAGAACCTTTACTTGGAACCCTTGGGAAGCTTGGGAACCGTGGGAACCTTGAGGCACTGAGGCAACCTTTACAATGCAACCTTGGCAACCTTGAGAACGTTTACTGGGGAACCTTGAAAACCTTGAGCGAACCTTTAGACTCTAACCTTGGGAACCTTGAAACTCTAACCTCTAACCCTGGGAACATTGAGGGAACCTTGACAATCTAACCTTGGGAACCTTGAGAATGTTTACGTTTACTAGGGAACCTTGAAAACCTTGAGGGAACCTTTAGAGTCTAACCTTGGGAACCTTGAGGGAACCTTGACAATCTAACCTTGGGAAACTTATAGAAACCCTTACAATGTCACCTTGGCAACGTTTACTTGGAAACCTTTACTTTACATAGTAACCTTGGGAACCTTGACAACCTTGAGTTGGAAAACTTGGGAACCTTGAAAACCTTTACAATGCAACCTTGGGAACCTTGAGAACCGATACAATGCAACTTTGGGAACCTTGACAAAATGTACAATGGAACCTTGAGTGAACCTTGAGGGAATCTTGAGGGAACCTTGAGAGAACCTTGAAGGAACCTTGAGGGAACCTTGACAATCTAACTGTGGGAACACTTGGGAACCTTGAAAACCTTTACAATGCAACCTTGGGAACCTTGAGAACCTGTACAATGCAACTTTGGGAACCTTGGCAACATGTACAATGGAACCTTGAGTGAACCTTGAGGGAACCTTGAGGGAACCTTGAAGGAACCTTGAGGGAACCGTTAGAATCTAACCTGGGGAACCTTGAGGGTCTGATGAAGCGCTGTTCTGGCAGAGCAAAAGATGCGAAAAGTGCAAAAAGGTGCAAAAGGCCTTTTCTCGCTCACGTGGCTATGCCTTCATGGCGTTTGATGACCAGCTGGTCATTGCAAAGGGCGCTCAAGGGATCCGCTGTTGATCCCATTTGATAATGAAAAAGCATTGGTTGGTGAATGGCTCATGTGCAGGCAAGGCCCAAAAGCACAAACGGAATGACTTGAGTGAAATTCACAGACGGAACCTTTACAATCTAACCTTGGGAACCTTGAGGAAAGCTTTACAATCTAATTTGGAACCTTTACTTGGGAACCTTGAGGAAACCGTTACAATCTAACCTTGGGAACCTTGAGGGAAGCTTTACAATCTAACTGGGAACCTTTACTTGGGAACTTTGGGAGCCTTGGGAGCCTTGGGAACTTTGGGAACCTTGAGAACCTTGGCATCCTTGGGAACCTTTACTTGGGAACCTTTACTTGGGAACCTTTTCTTGGGAACCTTTACTTGGGAACCTTTTCTTGGGAACCTTCACTTGGGAACCTTTACTTGGGAACCTTTACTTGGGAACCTTTACTTGCGAACCTTTACTTGGGAACCTTCACTTGAGAACTTTTACTTGGGAACCTTCACTTGGGAACCTTTACTTGGGAACCTTTACTTGGGAACCTTCTCTTGGGAACCTTCACTTGGGAACCTTTACTTGGGAACCTTTACTTGGGAACCTTTACTTGGGAACTTTTACTTGGGAACCTTCACTTGGGAACCTTCACTTGAGAACCTTTACTTGGGAACCTTTACTTGGGAACCTTTACTTGGGAACCTTTACTTGGGAACCTTTACTTGGGAATCTTAACTTGGGACCTTTACTTGGGAATCTTTACTTGGGAACCTTTACTTGGGAACCTTTACTTGGGAACCTTCACTTGGGAACCTTCACTTGGGAACCTTTACTTGGGAACCTTTACTTGGGAACCTTTACTTGGGAACCTTCACTTGGGAACCTTCACTTGGGAACCTTCACTTGGGAACCTTTACTTGGGAACCTTTACTTGGGAACCTTTACTTGGGAACCTTCACTTTTGAACCTTTACTTGGGAACCTTTACTTGGGAACCTTTTCTTGGGAACCTTTACTTGGGAACCTTTACTTGCGAACCTTTTCTTGGGAACCTTCACTTGGGAACCTTTACTTGGGAACCTTTACTTGGGAACCTTTACTTGGGAACCTTTACTTGGGAACCTTCACTTGAGAACTTTTACTTGGGAACCTTCACTTGTGAACCTTCACTTCGGAACCTTTACTTGGGAACCTTTACTTGGGAACTTTGACTTGGGAACCTTCACTTGGGAACTTTTACTTGGGAACCTTCACTTGGGAACCTTTACTTGGGAACTTTTACTTGGGAACCTTCACTTGGGAACCTTTACTTGGGAACCTTTACTTGGGAACCTTTACTTGGGAACCTTTGCTTGGGAACCTTTACTTGGGAACCTTTTCTTGGGAACCTTTTCTTGGGAACCTTTGCTTGGGAACCTTCACTTGGGAACCTTTACTTGGGAACCTTTTCTTGGGAACCTTTTCTTGGGAACCTTTGCTTGGGAACCTTTACTTGCGAACCTTTTCTTTGGGAACCTTTGCTTGGGAACCTTTACTTGGTTTCCTTCACTTGGGAACCTTTACTTGGGAACCTTTACTTGGGAACCTTCTCTTGGGAACCTTCACTTGGGAACCTTTACTTGGGAACCTTTACTTGGGAACCTTTACTTGGGAACTTTTACTTGGGAACCTTCACTTGGGAACCTTCACTTGAGAACCTTTACTTGGGAACCTTCACTTGGGAACCTTTACTTGGGAACCTTTACTTGGGAACCTTTACTTGGGAATCTTAACTTGGGACCTTTCCTTGGGAATCTTCACTTGGGAACCTTTACTTGGGAACCTTCTCTTGGGAACCTTCACTTGGGAACCTTTACTTGGGAACCTTCACTTGAGAACTTTTACTTGGGAACCTTCACTTGGGAACCTTTACTTGGGAACCTTTACTTGGGAACCTTTACTTGGGAACCTTTACTTGGGAATCTTTACTTGGGAACCTTTACTTGGGAACCTTTACTTGGGAACCTTTACTTGGGAACCTTTACTTGGGAACCTTTACTTGGGAACCTTCTCTTGGGAACCTTCACTTGGGAACCTTTACTTGGGAACCTTTTCTTGGGAACCTTTACTTGGGAACCTTGACTTTGGAACCTTGGGGGAATGGGTTTTGGAGCTGCTCCGGTCTGCTCCGAAACCTTTACTATGGCTGAAGACCCCAAAGCTTCTGCTGTTGGGGAAAAACAAAACCCCTCCTGGCACACACCCATGAACACATTGTCAAATTTTGCTATGGCATAAACCCAAAGAATATCCCCAACAGCAAGGAAGCAGTGGCCGCCCAATGTTTGTAAGAACATGGTGCATGCAACAGTTTACTTGTTGATGTCCGCTGTGTTCGAATGTATGACTCATTGTGCATCATATCATGCACATTAGTTCATCCGCATGACACTGTATGCGTACGTCTTGTACGTTCCTGTGCGTAGGCAGGCATCACATCATACCTATTTAGGTCGTACGCAAAACATGATGATGATCGTCTTATGAGTCTATCCATCGTTTCAAAAAAACTGACAATAACTATACAACATCGCGCAGTATCATAGAACAAACAAAATCAAAGCAACATGAATAATATAGAATAGTTGGTTTACGCGTTGTACAGTCCTGTGTTCGACTACGCATTCGTTGATGCGCATGATCTCATATGAACAACGTGGTGTCGACCCTTTTTTAAAGAATGGTTTGTAACCAGATAGAATCATGGAGCAAAATGTCAACTGTGAAACACTGCTTTGCATTCCGACGCATCACATCATGCGCATGATCTCATACGCACGACTTGATGTAGGTGGTTTTTTGATTGCATCTCTCACGGGTGTCGTTGATTAATCTCATTGCAGAAGATACTGCATAAAAGGGTTTACAGACATTATTCTCTGCATTATGCTTTCCTAGTTTGCACTTTTGGTCCCAGTAGACTCCATGACATGAGGTAAGTAGTTGGTTTTCTGCTGCTGTTGGAAACCTACTGTTGCTTGATGTTCTGTGCCAATGCTTCGTAAGACAGCGTATCAATTTGTTGGTACAAGATCCCTCCACATGAGGACTCGCTTGTTCTTGCTTGGCGCCTGGCATTGAGGCGCCTTCATTGCTGCACATTCTTGCTTTAGACGTTGGGGATGTGCCTGGCGCAAAATTGCAAGATTTGTTGTTCAAATATTTTGAAAATTCAGTTGCGAGCAATTAGTTTCTAGAAGAAACATTGTGCAACAATTTCTTGCTTGTGAGACTGTGGGTTTCGAAGTATGGTTTTGAGCCCAGAGGCATTCACTTATCCAAGATTGTCCATTCTCTTCAAAACCTTGGGCCTGAACTGGATCATTTCTTCAGGTTGCGATAAAAATGCTTTGTTTGACACGCTGGGGCTTCATTGCTGCCCACAGTGCCAAACTCAGGCAAATGGTTTTCAAACAGAACACGCTTACCTGTTGCAATTGGACAAGTTGTTTCCAAAACATCCAGCCTTACGGCCCGCAAGTGTTAATCACATTTGTTTCCCACTATCATCGCCAGGTATGTTACATAACGCCGCCTCAACGATTTCAATGTGTTGTCTTGCAGCCAAAGACCAAACAAACATCTTTTTGCCTCAATGCAAACAAAAAAGGCTTTGTTGTGCATGCATGCTGTTGCCCAAGCAAGTTGTTCTTTCCAAGCAAGTAAGCCGAAGCTTCAGTAATTCTTTGATATAAGCAGCAGGGATGTTTGTTGACCTCATGGCCGATTCAAACATGTGCATGCAAAAGTTGTACTGCTGCGTGGTTGCACTACCACCGTCAGGATACATTCAAACTATTACCAACTATTCAGGTTTGTAAGTTCTGACACCAAATCTGCAAATCTGGCAAGCGAGCCCTTCAAAGGCATACAAGGGATTTCATTTCTGCTTCGCCGAAAGGTGGCACCTGAAGCATTCAATGTGTGTCTTGCATGTGTCAAATGAATGTTCGCTGTGGTGGAGGGATCTTGTACCAACAAATTGATACGCTGTCTTACGAAGCATTGGCGCAGAACACCAAGCAACAGTAGGTTTTCAACAGCAGCAGAAAACCAACTGTTTACCTGGTGCCATGGCGTCTACAACCAAAATCATGCGCAAAATGTGACGCGTCAGGAACCAGAGCAGTGTTTCACAGATGATTCCTTCTTCATGATTCTATCTGGTTACGCACCATGAATTCAAATCAGTCTACATCATGTCGTACGTAGGAGATCATGCGCATCGACGAATGCGTAGTCGAACACAGGACTGTCCAACGCGTAAACCAACTCTTTCTTATGATTCACGTTTCTTTCTTTTTGTTTGTTCTATGATATTGTGCGACGTTGTAGAGTTATAATCCAGATTTTTTTGAAACGATGGATAGACTCTTTTTAGACTCATAAGACGATCATCATCATGTTTTGCGTATGAAATACAAATATGGTGTGATGCCTGCCTACGCACAGAAATGTACAAGAGGTACGCGTACAGTGTCATGCGGATGAAGTATAATGTGCATGATATGATGCGCAATGAGTCATACATTCGAACACAGCTGATATCCATTGCATGCACCATGTTCTTACAAAAACTGCGCGGCCACTTCTTCCTTGCTGTTGGGGATATTCTCTGGCCTTTTTTTGTTTCATCACAAGGGCCTTTTGCACCATTCAGGTGTCTTGATTGAAAACTTCGGGTACCTTTACAATGATTCCTTGGAAAACTTGAGACATTTACTTGGGAACCTTGGCAAGCTTGAGGAAACCTTTACAATGTAACCTTGGAAACCTTGAGAACATTTACAATGTAACCTTGAGAACCTTTACTTGGAACCCTTGGGAAGCTTGGGAACCGTGGGAACCTTGAGGCACTGAGGCAACCTTTACAATGCAACCTTGGCAACCTTGAGAACGTTTACTGGGGAACTTTGAAAACCTTGAGCGAACCTTTAGACTCTAACCTTGGGAACCTTGAAACTCTAACCTCTAACCCTGGGAACATTGAGGGAACCTTGACAATCTAACCTTGGGAACCTTGAGAATGTTTACGTTTACTAGGGAACCTTGAAAACCTTGAGGGAACCTTTAGAGTCTAACCTTGGGAACCTTGAGGGAACCTTGACAATCTAACCTTGGGAAACTTATAGAAACCCTTACAATGTCACCTTGGCAACGTTTACTTGGAAACCTTTACTTTACATAGTAACCTTGGGAACCTTGACAATCTAACTGTGGGAACACTTGGGAACCTTGAAAACCTTTACAATGCAACCTTGGGAACCTTGAGAACCTGTACAATGCAACTTTGGGAACCTTGCAACTTTGGGAACCTTGGCAACACCTTGTACAATGGAACCTTGAGTGAACCTTGAGGGAACCTTGAGGGAACCTTGAAGGAACCTTGAGGGAACCGTTAGAATCTAACCTGGGGAACCTTGAGGGTCTGATGAAGCGCTGTTCTGGCAGAGCAAAAGATGCGAAAAGTGCAAAAAGGTGCAAAAGGCCTTTTCTCGCTCACGTGGCTATGCCTTCATGGCATTTGATGACCAGCTGGTCATTGCAAAGGGCGCTCAAGGGATCCGCTGTTGATCCCATTTGATAATGAAAAAGCATTGGTTGGTGAATGGCTCATGTGCAGGCAAGGCCCAAAAGCACAAACGGAATGACTTGAGTGAAATTCACAGACGGAACCTTTACAATCTAACCTTGGGAACCTTGATGAAAGCTTTACAATCTAATTTGGAACCTTTACTTGGGAACCTTGAGGAAACCGTTACAATCTAACCTTGGGAACCTTGAGGGAAGCTTTACAATCTAACTGGGAACCTTTACTTGGGAACTTTGGGAGCCTTGGGAGCCTTGGGAACTTTGGGAACCTTGAGAACCTTGGCATCCTTGGGAACCTTTACTTGGGAACCTTTACTTGGGAACCTTCACTTGAGAACTTTTACTTGGGAACCTTCACTTGGGAACCTTCACTTGGGAACCTTTACTTGGGAACCTTTTCTTGGGAACCTTTACTTGGGAACCTTTACTTGCGAACCTTTTCTTTGGGAACCTTTACTTGGGAACCTTTACTTGGGAACCTTTACTTGGGAACCTTTACTTGGGAACCTTTACTTGGGAACCTTCTCTTGGGAACCTTCACTTGGGAACCTTTACTTGGGAACCTTTACTTGGGAACCTTTACTTGGGAACTTTTACTTGGGAACCTTCACTTGGGAACCTTCACTTGAGAACCTTTACTTGGGAACCTTTACTTGGGAACCTTTACTTGGGAACCTTTACTTGGGAACCTTTACTTGGGAATCTTAACTTGGGACCTTTACTTGGGAATCTTTACTTGGGAACCTTTACTTGGGAACCTTTACTTGGGAACCTTCACTTGGGAACCTTCACTTGGGAACCTTTACTTGGGAACCTTTCCTTGGGAACCTTTACTTGGGAACCTTCACTTGGGAACCTTCACTTGGGAACCTTCACTTGGGAACCTTTACTTGGGAACCTTTACTTGGGAACCTTTACTTGGGAACCTTCACTTTTGAACCTTTATTTGGGAACCTTTACTTGGGAACCTTTACTTGGGAACCTTTACTTGCGAACCTTTTCTTGGGAACCTTCACTTGGGAACCTTTACTTGGGAACCTTTACTTGGGAACCTTTACTTGGGAACCTTTACTTGGGAACCTTCACTTGAGAACTTTTACTTGGGAACCTTCACTTGTGAACCTTCACTTCGGAACCTTTACTTGGGAACCTTTACTTGGGAACTTTGACTTGGGAACCTTCACTTGGGAACTTTTACTTGGGAACCTTCACTTGGGAACCTTTACTTGGGAACTTTTACTTGGGAACCTTCACTTGGGAACCTTTACTTGGGAACCTTTACTTGGGAACCTTTACTTGGGAACCTTTGCTTGGGAACCTTTACTTGGGAACCTTTGCTTGGGAACCTTTTCTTGGGAACCTTTTCTTGGGAACCTTTTCTTGGGAACCTTTGCTTGGGAACCTTCACTTGGGAACCTTTACTTGGGAACCTTTTCTTGGGAACCTTTTCTTGGGAACCTTTGCTTGGGAACCTTTACTTGCGAACCTTTTCTTTGGGAACCTTTGCTTGGGAACCTTTACTTGGGAACCTTCATTTGGGAACCTTTACTTGGGAACCTTTACTTGGGAACCTTCTCTTGGGAACCTTCACTTGGGAACCTTTACTTGGGAACCTTTACTTGGGAACCTTTACTTGGGAACTTTTACTTGGGAACCTTCACTTGGGAACCTTCACTTGAGAACCTTTACTTGGGAACCTTCACTTGGGAACCTTTACTTGGGAACCTTTACTTGGGAACCTTTACTTGGGAATCTTAACTTGGGACCTTTCCTTGGGAATCTTCACTTGGGAACCTTTACTTGGGAACCTTCTCTTGGGAACCTTCACTTGGGAACCTTTACTTGGGAACCTTCACTTGAGAACTTTTACTTGGGAACCTTCACTTGGGAACCTTTACTTGGGAACCTTTACTTGGGAACCTTTACTTGGGAACCTTTTCTTGGGAACCTTTACTTGGGAACCTTTACTTGGGAACCTTTACTTGGGAACCTTTTCTTGGGAACCTTTACTTGGGAACCTTTACTTGGGAACCTTTACTTGGGAACCTTTACTTGGGAACCTTTACTTGGGAACCTTCTCTTGGGAACCTTCACTTGGGAACCTTTACTTGGGAACCTTTTCTTGGGAACCTTTACTTGGGAACCTTGACTTTGGAACCTTGGGGGAATGGGTTTTGGAGCTGCTCCGGTCTGCTCCGAAACCTTTACTATGGCTGAAGACCCCAAAGCTTCTGCTGTTGGGGAAAAACAAAACCCCTCCTGGCACACACCCATGAACACATTGTCAAATTTTGCTATGGCATAAACCCAAAGAATATCCCCAACAGCAAGGAAGCAGTGGCCGCCCAATGTTTGTAAGAACATGGTGCATGCAACAGTTTACTTGTTGATGTCCGCTGTGTTCGAATGTATGACTCATTGTGCATCATATCATGCACATTAGTTCATCCGCATGACACTGTATGCGTACGTCTTGTACGTTCCTGTGCGTAGGCAGGCATCACATCATACCTATTTAGGTCGTACGCAAAACATGATGATGATCGTCTTATGAGTCTATCCATCGTTTCAAAAAAAAACTGACAATAACTATACAACATCGCGCAGTATCATAGAACAAACAAAATCAAAGCAACATGAATAATATAGAATAGTTGGTTTACGCGTTGTACAGTCCTGTGTTCGACTACGCATTCGTTGATGCGCATGATCTCATATGAACAACGTGGTGTCGACCCTTTTTTAAAGAATGGTTTGTAACCAGATAGAATCATGGAGCAAAATGTCAACTGTGAAACACTGCTTTGCCTCCCGACGCATCACATCATGCGCATGATCTCATACGCACGACTTGATGTAGGTGGTTTTTTGATTGCATCTCTCACGGGTGTCGTTGATTAATCTCATTGCAGAAGATACTGCATAAAAGGGTTTACAGACATTATTCTCTGCATTATGCTTTCCTAGTTTGCACTTTTGGTCCCAGTAGACTCCATGACATGAGGTAAGTAGTTGGTTTTCTGCTGCTGTTGGAAACCTACTGTTGCTTGATGTTCTGTGCCAATGCTTCGTAAGACAGCGTATCAATTTGTTGGTACAAGATCCCTCCACATGAGGACTCACTTGTTCTTGCTTGGCGCCTGGCATTGAGGCGCCTTCATTGCTGCACATTCTTGCTTTAGACGTTGGGGATGTGCCTGGCGCAAAATTGCAAGATTTGTTGTTCAAATATTTTGAAAATTCAGTTGCGAGCAATTAGTTTCTAGAAGAAACATTGCGCAACAATTTCTTGTTTGTGAGACTGTGGGTTTCGAAGTATGGTTTTGAGCCCAGAGGCATTCACTTATCCAAGATTGTCCATTCTCTTCAAAACCTTGGGCCTGAACTGGATCATTTCTTCAGGTTGCGATAAAAATGCTTTGTTTGACACGCTGGGGCTTCATTGCTGCCCACAGTGCCAAACTCAGGCAAATGGTTTTCAAACAGAACACGCTTACCTGTTGCAATTGGACAAGTTGTTTCCAAAACATCCAGCCTTACGGCCCGCAAGTTTAATCACATTTGTTCCCACTATCTAGCCAGGTATGTACATAACGAAGCATCAACGATTTCAATTGTGTTTTGTCTTCAGACAAAAAGACCCAAACAAACCATTTTTGCCTAATGCCAAACAAAAAAGGCTGTGTTGTGCAGCATGCTGTGGCCAAGCAAGGTTGTTCTTTCCAACAAGTAAGCCGAAGCTTCAGGAATTCTGATATAAGCGCAGGATGTTTGTTGAACCTTCACTGGCCGGACTTCAAACATGTGCATCAAAAGCCGTGTACTGCTGCCGTGGTGCATTTACCACCGTCAGGATAATATCCAAACTTATTAACCAACTATTAAGGTTTGTAAGTTCTGACCCCCAATCTTGGCAACTGCAAATCTGGCAAGCGAGCCTTTCAAAGGCATACAAGGGATTTCATTTCTGCTTCGCCGAAAGGTGGCACCTGAAGCATTCAATGTGTGTCTTGCATGTGTCAAATGAATGTTCGCTGTGGTGGAGGGATCTTGTACCAACAAATTGATACGCTGTCTTACGAAGCATTGGCGCAGAACACCAAGCAACAGTAGGTTTTCAACAGCAGCAGAAAACCAACTATTTACCTGGTGCCATGGCGTCTACAACCAAAATCATGCGCAAAATGTGACACGTCAGGAACCAGAGCAGTGTTTCACAGATGATTCCTTCTTCATGATTCTATCTGGTTACGCACCATGAATTCAAATCAGTCTACATCATGTCGTACGTAGGAGATCATGCGCATCGACGAATGCGTAGTCGAACACAGGACTGTCCAACGCGTAAACCAACTCTTTCTTATTATTCACGTTTCTTTCTTTTTGTTTGTTCTATGATATTGTGCGACGTTGTATAGTTATAATCCAGATTTTTTTGAAACGATGGATAGACTCTTTTTAGACTCATAAGACGATCATCATCATGTTTTGCGTATGAAATACAAATATGGTGTGATGCCTGCCTACGCACAGAAATGTACAAGAGGTACGCATACAGTGTCATGCGGATGAAGTATAATGTGCATGATATGATGCGCAATGAGTCATACATTCGAACACAGCTGATATCCATTGCATGCACCATGTTCTTACAAAAACTGCGCGGCCACTTCTTCCTTGCTGTTGGGGATATTCTCTGGCCTTTTTTTGTTTCATCACAAGGGCCTTTTGCACCATTCAGGTGTCTTGATTGAAAACTTCGGGTACCTTTACAATGATTCCTTGGAAAACTTGAGACATTTACTTGGGAACCTTGGCAAGCTTGAGGAAACCTTTACAATGTAACCTTGGAAACCTTGAGAACATTTACAATGTAACCTTGAGAACCTTTACTTGGAACCCTTGGGAAGCTTGGGAACCGTGGGAACCTTGAGGCACTGAGGCAACCTTTACAATGCAACCTTGGCAACCTTGAGAACGTTTACTGGGCAACCTTGAAAACCTTGAGCGAACCTTTAGACTCTAACCTTGGGAACCTTGAAACTCTAACCTCTAACCCTGGGAACATTGAGGGAACCTTGACAATCTAACCTTGGGAACCTTGAGAATGTTTACGTTTACTAGGGAACCTTGAAAACCTTGAGGGAACCTTTAGAGTCTAACCTTGGGAACCTTGAGGGAACCTTGACAATCTAACCTTGGGAAACTTATAGAAACCCTTACAATGTCACCTTGGCAACGTTTACTTGGAAACCTTTACTTTACATAGTAACCTTGGGAACCTTGACAATCTAACTGTGGGAACACTTGGGAACCTTGAAAACCTTTACAATGCAACCTTGGGAACCTTGAGAACCTGTACAATGCAACTTTGGGAACCTTGGCAACATGTACAATGGAACCTTGAGTGAACCTTGAGGGAACCTTGAGGGAACCTTGAAGGAACCTTGAGGGAACCGTTAGAATCTAACCTGGGGAACCTTGAGGGTCTGATGAAGCGCTGTACTGGCAGAGCAAAAGATGCGAAAAGTGCAAAAAGGTGCAAAAGGCCTTTTCTCGCTCACGTGGCTATGCCTTCATGGCGTTTGATGACCAGCTGGTCATTGCAAAGGGCGCTCAAGGGATCCGCTGTTGATCCCATTTGATAATGAAAAAGCATTGGTTGGTGAATGGCTCATGTGCAGGCAAGGCCCAAAAGCACAAACGGAATGACTTGAGTGAAATTCACAGACGGAACCTTTACAATCTAACCTTGGGAACCTTGAGGAAAGCTTTACAATCTAATTTGGAACCTTTACTTGGGAACCTTGAGGAAACCGTTACAATCTAACCTTGGGAACCTTGAGGGAAGCTTTACAATCTAACTGGGAACCTTTACTTGGGAACTTTGGGAGCCTTGGGAGCCTTGGGAACTTTGGGAACCTTGAGAACCTTGGCATCCTTGGGAACCTTTACTTGGGAACCTTTACTTGGGAACCTTTTCTTGGGAACCTTTACTTGGGAACCTTTACTTGGGAACCTTTTCTTGGGAACCTTATTCTTGGGAACCTTTGCTTGGGAACCTTTACTTGCGAACCTTTTCTTTGGGAACCTTTGCTTGGGAACCTTTACTTGGGGAACCTTCACTTGGGAACCTTTACTTGGGAACCTTTACTTGGGAACCTTCTCTTGGGAACCTTCACTTGGGAACCTTTACTTGGGAACCTTTACTTGAGAACCTTTACTTGGGAACTTTTACTTGGGAACCTTCACTTGGGAACCTTCACTTGAGAACCTTTACTTGGGAACCTTTACTTGGGAACCTTTACTTGGGAACCTTTACTTGGGAACCTTTACTTGGGAATCTTAACTTGGGACCTTTACTTGGGAATCTTTACTTGGGAACCTTTACTTGGGAACCTTTACTTGGGAACCTTCACTTGGGAACCTTCACTTGGGAACCTTTACTTGGGAACCTTTCCTTGGGAACCTTTACTTGGGAACCTTCACTTGGGAACCTTCACTTGGGAACCTTCACTTGGGAACCTTTACTTGGGAACCTTTACTTGGGAACCTTTACTTGGGAACCTTCACTTTTGAACCTTTATTTGGGAACCTTTACTTGGGAACCTTTACTTGGGAACCTTTACTTGCGAACCTTTTCTTGGGAACCTTCACTTGGGAACCTTTACTTGGGAACCTTTACTTGGGAACCTTTACTTGGGAACCTTTACTTGGGAACCTTCACTTGAGAACTTTTACTTGGGAACCTTCACTTGGGAACCTTCACTTCGGAACCTTTACTTGGGAACCTTTACTTGGGAACCTTTACTTGGGAACCTTTACTTGGGAACCTTTACTTGGGAACTTTTACTTGGGAACCTTCACTTGGGAACTTTTACTTGGGAACCTTCACTTGGGAACCTTTACTTGGGAACCTTTACTTGGGAACCTTTACTTGGGAACCTTTACTTGGGAACCTTTACTTGGGAACCTTTACTTGGGAACCTTTCTTGGGAACCTTTACTTGGGAACCTTTACTTGGGAACCTTTCTTGGGAACCTTTACTTGGGAACCTTTTCTTGGGAACCTTTGCTTGGGAACCTTTTCTTGGGAACCTTTTCTTGGGAACCTTTACTTGGGAACCTTTGCTTGGGAACCTTCACTTGGGAACCTTCACTTGGGAACCTTTACTTGGGAACCTTTACTTGGGAACCTTTACTTGGGAACCTTCACTTTTGAACCTTTACTTGGGAACCTTTACTTGGGAACCTTTACTTGGGAACCTTCACTTGAGAACTTTTACTTGGGAACCTTCACTTCGGAACCTTTACTTGGGAACCTTTACTTGGGAACCTTTACTTGGGAACCTTTACTTGGGAACTTTTACTTGGGAACCTTCACTTGGGAACTTTTACTTGGGAACCTTCACTTGGGAACCTTTACTTGGGAACCTTTACTTGGGAACCTTCACTTGGGAACCTTTACTTGGGAACCTTTACTTGGGAACCTTTACTTGGGAACCTTTACTTGGGAACCTTCACTTGGGAACCTTCACTTGGGAACCTTTACTTGGGAACCTTTACTTGGGAACCTTTACTTGGGAACCTTTACTTGGGAACCTTTACTTGGGAACCTTCTCTTGGGAACCTTCACTTGGGAACCTTTACTTGGGAACCTTTTCTTGGGAACCTTTACTTGTGAACCTTTTCTTGGGAACCTTTACTTGGGAACCTTGACTTGGGAACCTTCTCTTGGGAACCTTCACTTGGGAACCTTTACTTGGGAACCTTTTCTTGGGAACCTTTACTTGGGAACCTTGACTTTGGAACCTTGGGGGAATGGGTTTTGGAGCTGCTCCGGTCTGCTCCGAAACCTTTACTATGGCTGAAGACCCCAAAGCTTCTGCTGTTGGGGAAAAACAAAACCCCTCCTGGCACACACCCATGAACACATTGTCAAATTTTGTTATGGCATAAACCCAAAGAATATCCCCAACAGCAAGGAAGCAGTGGCCGCCCAATGTTTGTAAGAACATGGTGCATGCAACAGTTTACTTGTTGATGTCCGCTGTGTTCGAATGTATGACTCATTGTGCATCATATCATGCACATTAGTTCATCCGCATGACACTGTATGCGTACGTCTTGTACGTTCCTGTGCGTAGGCAGGCATCACATCATACCTATTTAGGTCGTACGCAAAACATGATGATGATCGTCTTATGAGTCTATCCATCGTTTCAAAAAAAAAAACTGACAATAACTATACAACATCGCGCAGTATCATAGAACAAACAAAATCAAAGCAACATGAATAATATAGAATAGTTGGTTTACGCGTTGTACAGTCCTGTGTTCGACTACGCATTCGTTGATGCGCATGATCTCATATGAACAACGTGGTGTCGACCCTTTTTTAAAGAATGGTTTGTAACCAGATAGAATCATGGAGCAAAATGTCAACTGTGAAACACTGCTTTGCATTCCGACGCATCACATCATGCGCATGATCTCATACGCACGACTTGATGTAGGTGGTTTTTTGATTGCATCTCTCACGGGTGTCGTTGATTAATCTCATTGCAGAAGATACTGCACAAAAGGGTTTACAGACATTATTCTCTGCATTATGCTTTCCTAGTTTGCACTTTTGGTCCCAGTAGACTCCATGACATGAGGTAAGTAGTTGGTTTTCTGCTGCTGTTGGAAACCTACTGTTGCTTGATGTTCTGTGCCAATGCTTCGTAAGACAGCGTATCAATTTGTTGGTACAAGATCCCTCCACATGAGGACTCACTTGTTCTTGCTTGGCGCCTGGCATTGAGGCGCCTTCATTGCTGCACATTCTTGCTTTAGACGTTGGGGATGTGCCTGGCGCAAAATTGCAAGATTTGTTGTTCAAATATTTTGAAAATTCAGTTGCGAGCAATTAGTTTCTAGAAGAAACATTGCGCAACAATTTCTTGTTTGTGAGACTGTGGGTTTCGAAGTATGGTTTTGAGCCCAGAGGCATTCACTTATCCAAGATTGTCCATTCTCTTCAAAACCTTGGGCCTGAACTGGATCATTTCTTCAGGTTGCGATAAAAATGCTTTGTTTGACACGCTGGGGCTTCATTGCTGCCCACAGTGCCAAACTCAGGCAAATGGTTTTCAAACAGAACACGCTTACCTGTTGCAATTGGACAAGTTGTTTCCAAAACATCCAGCCTTACGGCCCGCAAGTGTTAATCACATTTGTTTCCCACTATCATCTCCAGGTATGTTACATAACGCCGCCTCAACGATTTCAATGTGTTGTCTTGCAGCCAAAGACCAAACAAACATCTTTTTGCCTCAATGCAAACAAAAAAGGCTTTGTTGTGCATGCATGCTGTTGCCCAAGCAAGTTGTTCTTTCCAAGCAAGTAAGCCGAAGCTTCAGTAATTCTTTGATATAAGCAGCAGGGATGTTTGTTGACCTCATGGCCGATTCAAACATGTGCATGCAAAAGTTGTACTGCTGCGTGGTTGCATTACCACCGTCAGGATACATTCAAACTATTACCAACTATTCAGGTTTGTAAGTTCTGACACCAAATCTGCAAATCTGGCAAGCGAGCCCTTCAAAGGCACACAAGGGATTTCATTTCTGCTTCGCCGAAAGGTGGCACCTGAAGCATTCAATGTGTGTCTTGCATGTGTCAAATGAATGTTCGCTGTGGTGGAGGGATCTTGTACCAACAAATTGATACGCTGTCTTACGAAGCATTGGCGCAGAACACCAAGCAACAGTAGGTTTTCAACAGCAGCAGAAAACCAACTATTTACCTGGTGCCATGGCGTCTACAACCAAAATCATGCGCAAAATGTGACGCGTCAGGAACCAGAGCAGTGTTTCACAGATGATTCCTTCTTCATGATTCTATCTGGTTACGCACCATGAATTCAAATCAGTCTACATCATGTCGTACGTAGGAGATCATGCGCATCGACGAATGCGTAGTCGAACACAGGACTGTCCAACGCGTAAACCAACTCTTTCTTATTATTCACGTTTCTTTCTTT
Organism: Cladocopium goreaui; assembly: GCA_947184155.2. Lineage (NCBI taxonomy): Eukaryota > Dinophyceae > Suessiales > Symbiodiniaceae > Cladocopium > Cladocopium goreaui. The sequence continues at coordinate 36,413 of CAMXCT020001756.1, read as the reverse complement.
TTGTTTGTTCTATGATATTGTGCGACGTTGTATAGTTATAATCCAGATTTTTTTTGAAACGATGGATAGACTCTTTTTAGACTCATAAGACGATCATCATCATGTTTTGCGTATGAAATACAAATATGGTGTGATGCCTGCCTACGCACAGAAATGTACAAGAGGTACGCATACAGTGTCATGCGGATGAAGTATAATGTGCATGATATGATGCGCAATGAGTCATACATTCGAACACAGCTGATATCCATTGCATGCACCATGTTCTTACAAAAACTGCGCGGCCACTTCTTCCTTGCTGTTGGGGATATTCTCTGGCCTTTTTTTGTTTCATCACAAGGGCCTTTTGCACCATTCAGGTGTCTTGATTGAAAACCTCGGGTACCTTTACAATGATTCCTTGGAAAACTTGAGACATTTACTTGGGAACCTTGGCAAGCTTGAGGAAACCTTTACAATGTAACCTTGGAAACCTTGAGAACATTTACAATGTAACCTTGAGAACCTTTACTTGGAACCCTTGGGAAGCTTGGGAACCGTGGGAACCTTGAGGCACTGAGGCAACCTTTACAATGCAACCTTGGCAACCTTGAGAACGTTTACTGGGCAACCTTGAAAACCTTGAGCGAACCTTTAGACTCTAACCTTGGGAACCTTGAAACTCTAACCTCTAACCCTGGGAACATTGAGGGAACCTTGACAATCTAACCTTGGGAACCTTGAGAATGTTTACGTTTACTAGGGAACCTTGAAAACCTTGAGGGAACCTTTAGAGTCTAACCTTGGGAACCTTGAGGGAACCTTGACAATCTAACCTTGGGAAACTTATAGAAACCCTTACAATGTCACCTTGGCAACGTTTACTTGGAAACCTTTACTTTACATAGTAACCTTGGGAACCTTGACAACCTTGAGTTGGAAAACTTGGGAACCTTGAAAACCTTTACAATGCAACCTTGGGAACCTTGAGAACCGATACAATGCAACTTTGGGAACCTTGACAAAATGTACAATGGAACCTTGAGTGAACCTTGAGGGAATCTTGAGGGAACCTTGAGAGAACCTTGAAGGAACCTTGAGGGAACCTTGACAATCTAACTGTGGGAACACTTGGGAACCTTGAAAACCTTTACAATGCAACCTTGGGAACCTTGAGAACCTGTACAATGCAACTTTGGGAACCTTGGCAACATGTACAATGGAACCTTGAGTGAACCTTGAGGGAACCTTGAGGGAACCTTGAAGGAACCTTGAGAGAACCGTTAGAATCTAACCTGGGGAACCTTGAGGGTCTGATGAAGCGCTGTTCTGGCAGAGCAAAATATGCGAAAAGTGCAAAAAGGTGCAAAAGGCCTTTTCTCGCTCACGTGGCTATGCCTTCATGGCGTTTGATGACCAGCTGGTCATTGCAAAGGGCGCTCAAGGGATCCGCTGTTGATCCCATTTGATAATGAAAAAGCATTGGTTGGTGAATGGCTCATGTGCAGGCAAGGCCCAAAAGCACAAACGGAATGACTTGAGTGAAATTCATAGACGGAACCTTTACAATCTAACCTTGGGAACCTTGAGGAAAGCTTTACAATCTAATTTGGAACCTTTACTTGGGAACCTTGAGGAAACCGTTACAATCTAACCTTGGGAACCTTGAGGGAAGCTTTACAATCTAACTGGGAACCTTTACTTGGGAACTTTGGGAGCCTTGGGAGCCTTGGGAACTTTGGGAACCTTGAGAACCTTGGCATCCTTGGGAACCTTTACTTGGGAACCTTTACTTGGGAACCTTTTCTTGGGAACCTTTACTTGGGAACCTTTACTTGGGAACCTTTTCTTGGGAACCTTATTCTTGGGAACCTTTGCTTGGGAACCTTTACTTGCGAACCTTTTCTTTGGGAACCTTTGCTTGGGAACCTTTACTTGGGGAACCTTCACTTGGGAACCTTTACTTGGGAACCTTTACTTGGGAACCTTCTCTTGGGAACCTTCACTTGGGAACCTTTACTTGGGAACCTTTACTTGAGAACCTTTACTTGGGAACTTTTACTTGGGAACCTTCACTTGGGAACCTTCACTTGAGAACCTTTACTTGGGAACCTTTACTTGGGAACCTTTACTTGGGAACCTTTACTTGGGAACCTTTACTTGGGAATCTTAACTTGGGACCTTTACTTGGGAATCTTTACTTGGGAACCTTTACTTGGGAACCTTTACTTGGGAACCTTCACTTGGGAACCTTCACTTGGGAACCTTTACTTGGGAACCTTTACTTGGGAACCTTTACTTGGAAACCTTTACTTGGGAACCTTTTCTTGGGAACCTTCACTTGGGAACCTTTACTTGGGAACCTTCACTTGGGAACCTTTACTTGGGAACCTTTACTTGGGATCCTTTACTTGGGAACCTTTGGGAACCTTCACTTGGGAACCTTTTCTTGGGAACCTTCACTTGGGAACCTTTACTTGGGAACCTCTACTTGGGAACCTTTACTTGGGAACCTTTACTTGGGAACCTTCACTTGAGAACTTTTACTTGGGAACCTTCACTTGGGAACCTTTACTTGGGAACCTTCACTTGGGAACCTTCACTTGGGAACCTTTTCTTGGGAACCTTTACTTGGGAACCTTTTCTTGGGAACCTTTTCTTGGGAACCTTTACTTGGGAACCTTTTCTTGGGAACCCTTCACTATGGGACTTTTACATAAAAAAATAAAGGGAAACCTTCACTTGGGAACCTTTACTTGGGAACCTTTACTTGGGAACCTTTACTTGGGAACCTTTGCTTGGGAACCTTTACTTGGGAACCTTTTCTTGGGAACGCTTCCCGCCACTGGGACCTTCAACTTTGAGAACTTTTACTTGTGGGGAACCTTTGCTTGGGAACCTTTACTTGCGAACCTTTTCTTTGGGAACCTTTGCTTGGGAACCTTTACTTGGTTTCCTTCACTTGGGAACCTTTACTTGGGAACCTTTACTTGGGAACCTTTACTTGGGAACCTTTACTTGGGAACCTTTACTTGGGAACCTTCTCTTGGGAACCTTCACTTGGGAACCTTTACTTGGGAACCTTTTCTTGGGAACCTTTACTTGGGAACCTTTTCTTGGGAACCTTTACTTGGGAACCTTGACTTTGGAACCTTGGGGGAATGGGTTTTGGAGCTGCTCCGGTCTGCTCCGAAACCTTTACTATGGCTGAAGACCCCAAAGCTTCTGCTGTTGGGGAAAAATTTCCTTTCAAGGGTAGGGAGGGAGGGATAGTCCTGAAAATTTTGGCAAAGATTGTCCCACCTCAACGTTGTTTCCCACCCTTCTTTGTAAGCCTATCCCTAAGCCTAAGAGGCCGGAAGGTGATGACCTTGCCCCGTTTGCTGTCGAGAAAAATGTGTGACCTCATTTTCTCTGCTGTGCTTTCATTCTCTGAGATCTTTCGACATGTCGTTTGCAATCTATTTTAATTTTGTTTAGAACCGAACTGCGAGCGCGTATCGTGAATATGCGACGTTGACATATACATATACAATTCAGTGTATGGGTATGTATATGCTTTTCGATTTTACACTATACGAGATGTGTTCTGGGGTGCCTGTTGTGGAGTTGGAAATAAATGTTGTTGGAAAGAAACATCCTGATTTTTATTGCATGGCAATATCTTGGCTTAAGGGTGTGGTGGGTGGGAAACTCCCTGTTTGTTTCCTGTTTGGTTGCAAATTGCCTGGGGGTTCATGGATTTCGATGGGTCTTTACCACTGGAAGACAATGCAAATGTTGAGTTATTTGGTGGTACAGAACTGGATGATATTTCAGAAGTTCCGTCTGCATCAGTTGCGTCCTCAGTTGCAGCAAGAGACCTGGATATTACAGTTGTTGAACAGGCAACAGGTTCAAGGATTGACTTTGGACATGCAGTTGGTGCAGCTTGGGATTCACTATCGCCTGAACATGCTGAACCTATTTGGAATTCTGGTTTCTGGAGGTGTATTTTTGGAACAGATTCTTGAGGGGATGCTTTGTCTCAACAGTTCAGGCGGCCTTTACCTGTCCCGGACTTGGTAAACGAGGAAACCGTGGAACAAGACAAACGTCAAAAAACTGTAGTGACTTTCACAGCTGATGGACCACTGTTTCAGTCTTGTGTCAAGAGTACAGATGACATAGCATGGCAAGAGAAGCGAGAAGCCTTGCTTCAGAAGGCGCTGAAACATTGGTTGGTCCTGGCCTTGTCATGGTGTGACAGTTTGGATTTCGTCGTTTGCTTGAAGGGTTGCAACTCTACGAATGCTCAACTAATAATGCTGGGTGATGTCTTCAGGGGCAAAGCGCCAAGCACCTTGAACAAACGCGCAGGTAGTATGAAACTGCTGTGTCAAATGCTGAGTGAGAAAAATCTTGTCTTCCCTTGCAATGAGTCACAGCTTTATGGAGTGTCGTGTGAACTTCGCAGTGGCGGTGCACCGCCTTCCAGGGGCAAAGGCATTTTGGAGGCAGTAGCATTTGTCAGGTACACCATGGGCGTTACAGAATGTGACGAGTTGCTCAGAGGAAGAAGATGTTGGGGTGCAGCTACAAGTGATGCGCCTTTGCAGAGGACACAGGCTAGTCCACTGCTTGTGACAGAACTGGAAAGGTTGCACAACATATTAGAGAGTGATGAAGACAGTTGGAACAGGCTTTTCAGTGGTACGTTGCTTTTCATGATTTATGCACGTGCGCGATGGAGTGATGCACAGCATGCTGTCAAGATCACTTTTGATCGAGCTGATGGAGAAATTCACTATGTAGAGGTGCTCACAGGTCATCACAAAACTATGAGGGCTCTTCAGCATCGACATCAATTCCTGCCTCTCATTGCACCAGCAGTGCGGGCCACTGGAAAGAACTGGGCTGTCTTGTGGGAAAAGACTCGTGATGACATGGGCTTGAACATGTTGAAGGGTCAGCCTTTGCTGCCGGCCCCCCTTGGACAGTGGTGAGTTGGGCCGCAGGGCCTTGGATTCGCAAGAGGCTGGCAAATGGCTCAGAGCATTGCTGGGTCTTGGTGGAGCAAGCTTAGGAGATCGAAAAGTTTCCAGCCATTCTTTGAAGTGCACCATGTTCTCATACTTGTCTAAGCGTGGAGTTGAGATGTCAGACCGTTTGCTGCTTGGGTATCACACTTCTCCATTCACAATGGGACTTACGTACAGCAGAGATGGCATGGCTAGGCCATTACAGATTCTTCAGGCCATGCTGGAAGAGATTCACAGCGGACAGTTCAGGCCTGATTGCACTCGCAGTGGAAGGCTTGTCAAGGTGTCGTCGGAGCCTCAATCAAAAGTGCAAGCGTTGAGTTGTGCCAATGTTGTCAAAATTGAGAGCAGTGATGATGAACGGCTCCTCAGCGCCTGGGACTTAATAGATTCTGACAAGATGCCAAGTTTGCCAAAGGTAATTCCAGTTGACTCAGACCATGATTTGAATGATGCTTGCACTGAAACCTCCAGCAGTGAGATGTCATGCGATGCACAGTCAGTGCCAGCTTGCGAGTCAAAGGGAAATCGCACCTTTGAGCCGCCTGCAGCCCCAGAGGGTTATGAAATGTGGCAACATACCAAGTCGAAGATTCTGCACTTGATTCACTTCAAGACGCCAAATGTTTTTGAGTGTGGCAGGAGGCCTGGAGCTTTTCACACTAACAGGAACGCCAACCCAAGGTGGGATACAGGGATCTGCTGGAAGTGTTTCAAACACAAGTGACAGCGGTTTGTTTCATGAGCATGTTGTGATGAGCCGAAAGCGTTGCTCATTTGACATAAATTTGTGCAGGAAAGCTGAACCTAAGGTTCTTGGTTTTTTCCTTGTTGCTCTGTTCAAGGGTTTTGGGGTTGTGAGTCATCAATTTGTTGAGTGATGCAACCTGCAACACGAAAAACGTGGCCCTGACCTCAGCGTGAAGAGTGCGTTGAAAGGAAAAGGAAAAATGCGATTGTCTTTGAAGCAAGACACACATGACAAAGCATGTCAACAGTGATTTTTGGATGACGTGTTTGTTTTGAATTTTGAGCAACCAATCAAGTGCGCTCTGGAGACGGGCTCTTAGAGTTTCCAGCACGGTTGGGAACTGGAGTGATCTCGGAGTGAATTGAGTTGCATGTCATTTGATTTTTCAAGGTTTGTGCACTTGGGATGAAACAATTCAAATGTTTCATTTTGCTTGCATGAACATACACACAAACCAATTTTAATTTGTCGAGACCGTTTGCTTTTCCGTGATTCGAACATGGCCCTCGTTGACAGTGAAGCGGCCTTTGGACAACGCCTTGCAGAGGTGGTGACAGATGCCAATGCCAGGCAGTCAGTGCTGGCAGGAGGCATTAGGTCCTTCAGCATGTTAGCTTTCGCATCAGGCACTCCTCAGAATCCACCATCAGATGAGGCCTTCAGAACGTTTGCGGATGGCATTTTGCCAGTAGGGTACAACATGGCCACTTACAGTGGGCTACGCCGTTTGCATTTTGAAGCAGCCACCTTGGTTGTGGCACAATTGAAACAAAAGGTAACAGGTGATGGAGAGGAAGGCAAGCAGAAACTTCCTATAATCGAAAAGCAAGCTAGGTTGGCTGAACAGAAGCGCAGGCTTTTGGGAGTTGAGATAGAAGGTGAACTTCAACCTTCTTATGCCCTGATAGATGCAGTCAATGGAATGATAGAGACAAGCAGCGTCTTGTGGATTGCCCCAAGCAAAGCTACGTCTCGTGACCAAGAGATACAGCATGGAGCCAAGAGTCTTCCTTCAGTTGTGCATTTGGAACAACATACGTTGAAGTTGTCACCGCCGGATGCCAACCTGGAGGCCGACTGTTCCAATACGCTTGAGCTTCAATGGTGTTTGCAGAGGAGGGCACTCGCGCTGGATCAAGTGCGGCTGAGCAGTTGGGAATGCCAAAGCAAGTGGATAAACCAGCTGTTGTCCATACTCAACACACCTCCTCCGCCTGGCCACGCACGGGTAACCCTGGAACAACTTGTCAAAGCAGACAAGCAACTTTGGACAGAGCTTTCAAGGGTTTATGCAGGTGAAGGGGCTGTAGTAGCAGCCACAGCAGGAGGTGCACCTCCCTTTGACGAGCACATAATGAGGCTCAGGAATGACCCCAGGGTCACAATGTTTCTTTTGCCTCTTCCTTCGTTTGCCAAGGAGATTAAGGTCACCTCAACAGGGACGTCTAGCACTGCTGCAAAGGCACGCCGAAGCCTCAACCCAAGAAGAAGTTCAAGGCCACGAAGAAGGCGGAGCGAAACAAACCTGAGGTGCTTGCTGGAATGGATACAATAACAAAGGATGGTCAGAACATTTGCTGGTCATACAACATGGAGTCAGGTTGCCAAGCGCAGCTCATCAGTGGATCGAAGATTGCAAAGTGTGCCAAAGGATTACATGTTTGTGCGTTTTGTCACAAACCTAACCATTCACAAATGGTGTGCAATCAGAAGAAGCGCAGCAGCTGACTAGGGTCTACAGTGGAGGTCGCAGAGCATGATGTGACATTTTGTCCGAATTCGTTTGACAAGTTTCACAGTTTAAAAACGCTGGATGAGTTTAAAACTGCAAAGCCGGCGAAAGTTTCAGGCAGAGTTCACTTATCAGTGGATGGTGAGCGAAGTGGCAAGCCACCTTCAAAGCATAGGGTCGGGGGTGAGGAGCCCTGCGATGAGATGCGGAGGAAGGGTCTTGGTGAGGAGCCAAGGTTGGCTTTTGAGGCCGGCGGTAAACATGTTGGTCAAAAGATGAATGACATTTACGTCATTGAGTTGTTTGCTGGTACGGCACGTTTGACAAAGTGCCTACGGAAACAAGGGTTTCAAGCAATGGCCTTCGATAGGACTTCAAAGAGGTCAGAGGGGCAGCACATTTTAGAGGCAGACCTCTCCAATAGGGAGGAGGTTGAAGCGCTTCTTTCGTTTCTTCGTTTGAAGGCTGATTTCATTGCCTTTGTTCACATGGCACCACCATGTGGGACTGCTAGCCGTGCACGGGGAAAGAGACTGAAGTTTCTCCGAAGTCACAACATCAAGGAACCAATGCCATTGAGAGACGATAGGTTTCCAGATGGCTTTCATTGGTTGAGTGGTAGTGACAAGTTGCGCACTGAAGCTGCTAACATTTTGTATGAGAACACGGTTCTTATTGCTCAAACGGCAATTGATCTGTCAATTGCAATTTGCACTGAAAAGCCTTCAAGCAGTTTGATGTTGAAAACGTCACCTTTTCAAAGGTTTTTTGCAACAAATCCAAACCTGCGGTTTATCAATTTTCACAATTGTGCTCATGGTGGAACAAGAGACAAGAAGACATGTTTTGTCACAAGCGTTGACTGGTTTGACAAGTTGGAAATTTATTGTGACAAACAACATGTTCATGCTCCTTGGCATCCGACTGTGGTGGATGGCCGTGTCAACTTCCCTACTCATGCAGAAGCTGCATATCCGGAAATTCTGTGTAATCGGATTGCATCGATGCTGAAACATGCGTTGGTCAAACAAGGTGCAATTGAAGTGACAAGTTTGGAAGCTCAGGTGAAAAATCATGGCAAGAGCCTCAACAGAGTTGTTTCGGGAGTGTTGCCACGTGGAAAGCATGCAAAACCTTTGGTTTCAGAATTTGGTGCTTACATAACTGTAGTGCAAGCGCCGCAACAAGACAATGGACTTCATCATTTTTTACGACAGCTTCCTAAAGGAGCTATTATACAATCTCGGCTTCTTTCAACATGGGGTGAAGTGCGGGAAGCGATGGAAAGACAGATAAAAAAGAGAATGTTGGAAAACAAGTTGGAGCAGTTGAAGAGCTGCTCTCAAGTGGGGTCGACAAAGGTTGCAGACCCATACCAGGAAACATACGTGAAATTTGGGTGTGAAAATGGCTCCACGTACAAGTTTTTGAGTGTTTCGAGAGAAGAAAGAACTTCTGAAGAAGTTTGTGAGAAAGTGGTAATTGCGATTCCAAGAGAACCAATGGATTTCATGTGCCGTGCGGTGGAAGCTGGACATCCGCGCAGTGTTGCGATTCATTTACCACCAGCATTGCAAGAAGTTGTACAATGGAATCGAGTTACTACTCTTTGGTACAAAGATCGTGACCTTATTTGGCCAAAGGAAAAATGTTTTTGTCAAACAAAAACATAGTGGGCAAAAATTTTTGAATTTTAAATTAACTACGCTTTGTGGATGTCGCTTGTTTTTCTCTCGTGTTGTGATGTTTGTGTCAAACACAGAACAGAAACCTTGCTGCCTGAAATAAACAAACGTGAAACAGTTTTACCAACCTGTTGATCTTGTATAGTGTAGTACAAGTGAATGAATCTTCTAATGTCGAAGTCCTTTCCGCTCACCAGCCTTGAACGTGGTGTGACAACAGCATGGGGGAGTAGGTTCATGGAGCTTTCGCCGATTGGTGGGTCGGGTGTTGCTTTGGATACAGACAACATTGAGCATGACACTCGGGCGCCTTCCTCGGGCGATGCACCATGTGGCGGCGATACAGACCCTTTTGGTCAAAGCGGTGGAGCTCTGGACCTAGAACAGAATTTTCTTTTGGATAGCCGTTTGCCAATTCCATCAGAAGTTTATTCCCCTGGTATGTCTGATCAATTTGAAGACGTTTCTGGTGCTGTTCAGAAGGGTTACAGCAAGGACCAATCTCTTGACAGTTCATGGATGCAGCTGGAACAGAAGCCTGTCAGGTTTTTCTGGGAACAGGGTTTTTGGGCGGATATTTTTGGTAACAATGACAGTGAAAGTGCAGCTTCGACGGTGGTGCGTCAGTTTTCGTTGCACAGACCTGCAGTTGTGTCTGAACCTATAGTTGACTCCGATGTGTCTGCAACAGTTGGGACCTCAGATGTGCCACAGAAGCGTTTTAAAGCTGCTTCTTATCTGGACGTGGTTACAAAGAGTTCAGTCCAGTCATGGAAAGAACACAGAGACAGCATGTGGGAGGTTGCAATCCGTAGGTGGCATAGCAGTGCAATGACCTGGAAGGGAGATGACTGTTTTGTGAAGATGCTGCAGTCCAAGAGTGATTTCAGAGGGCAGTGTCAAATACTGGTTGACATACTTCACCATAAGTCACCTGCTACTTTGCTCAAACGTTCAAACAGCTTGTCAAGACTGGTGAACGACCTACATGCACACAATCAGGAGTTTCTTTGCAGTGAGTCGGAGTTGTATGACCACTTGTGTCGTCAGCGGAGTGAGGGTGCCCCTTCATCCAGGTTGAAAGCTTTGCTGGAAGCAGTTACTTTTGTAAGGCATGTTTTTGGATGTGAGAGTTTGGACTTTGCTGTCAAGAGCAGAAGGTGCATGGGAGCGGCCAGCTCAAAAACGGTGGAAACTGTCAAGCAAGCCCCACCGTTGACTGTGGAGCATTTGAAATGCATTCATGCAGTTTTGGAGACTGACCCAGACCCATGGAATGTTGTTTTTTGCGGCATGGTTTTATTTTGTGTGTATGGCAGGGCTCGTTGGAGTGATGCACAACATTCACAGTTTGTGGAATGGGACTGCGATTCAGGTGGCAACATTTGCTTTGTGGAGTGTTCAACAGCTGTCCATAAAACATGCAGGGCTCTCAACATGCGTCATGCTTTCCTGCCTCTTACAGCGCCTGGTTTAGGGGTCACAGAGAAGGGATGGGCTGCGCATTGGAATAGAGCACGATTGGACCTGGACATAGAGGACCTGAAGATTTTCCCACTCATGCCAGCGCCTGATGAAGGGGGCGTCCCATCAGTTAGGCCATTATCGACTGCAGAGGCAGCCAAGTGGTTACAGTTGATACTTGTGCAACAGTCGGCAAAGATGCCAATGCAGCCACCTTTGAAGTACACCACACATTCGTTCAAGGCCACATGTCTTTCTTACCTTGCGAAGTTCGGTGCTGCATTTGAGGACCGCTTGGCGTTGGGGTACCACACTGACCAGGTGAGAATGGCCCTTCGATACAGTCGAGATGGGGCGTCCAGACCTTTGAGGGTTTTAGAGGAATGCATTCATGCAATCAGAGTAGGACGGTTTTTTCCAGATGAAACACGCAGTGGTCGTTTTGCTGAACTTGTTCCAAACCTGCAGGGAGTTGGAAGCTCAGTTGGTGAGGCAGTTGTGGGTGATGTCAAACATGAGACATTAGGAACTGTCGATGGAAGTGCAATTGCCGATGAAACAATTGACTTGGTTTCTGATTATGCGACCACGTGCAGCAGCAGCAGTGATGATGACGAGGCGGTTGTTTTGCCAAAGGTGCCAAACCGACTTTTGCTCATACCAGATGATGTGGACATTTGGAAACATGTGAAACTTAGGACAGTGCACTTGGCTCCCAAAGGGAACATTAGGGTGCTTTCATGTGGCAGAAAAATCACTGACCGTTTCAGGAAAGAAGGCATCGACCATAGGTTTGATGTGATCAAATGCACACCATGTTTCAAAACGATTGCCCCTGAAAACCGTTAGCAGTGGATCTGTGGCAACACGCCACAAGAGTGCTGGGAAAACGGGGGTATGGCAGCTTGCGGAACTACATAGTAGTAGGGCAAGAGCTGCCAGAAATTTTCAAGGAAACGTTGTTTCAGTTTTTTCATTCGTTTGCGGCATGTGGGAGTCAAAACATTCATTTGCAGAAACAGCTTGGCATGCAATGGAGGGTTCACTGAATTGAATGGACCATTGCAAAGTGCGGCTCAGAGCAAGAACAGGGTGTTGTGAACTCAGACTCAACCGTTTGCGTTTATGAGCAGGAAACAGGGTTTGTGAACTCATGTCAAACCGTTTGCAATTTTTCAAGACACATGTTTGATGCACATGGGTTGTTTGCAATAGGCATGCATCAGGTAGGTCAGTAGGATGTGCATTTGTCAGGACCAACTTTTGTTTTCAGACAGCCGTGGTTCGACCGTGATCATGGCTTTGGTGGACTCTCAGGCGACCTTTCAGTTGCATTGCGATAAAATTGACCCGTCAGGATGGTTGAAACGGATGATGGCTCAGAACCAGCTGAGGACATTTAGTGATTTAGGTTTTGCAGTGGGTACACCACAGGCGCCTGCTTCAACAAGTGAATTTGACACTTTTTGCAATCAGCTGAATGGCAATGTCGACATGTCCATATCGGAAGTGTCAAGGGTTCGGAGGCTTCACTTTGAAGCTTGTACATTGATAGTGGCTCATACAAAGCAGCAGGTTTCTTTGGACTCCAGTGTAGAAGGGAACAGAAAGCTTCCCGCAGCCGAGAAACAGGCGAGGCTCCAACAGCAGCAGGCACGTTTGTCTGGAGTCCACATTACAGGAGAACTCCAACCCAGTCATGCGTTGATTGACCTTGCAGCTTCGATGTTAGAATCAAACACTGTCATTTGGATAGGGCCTTCGAAATGCTCAAAGCGAGAGACTGAAATCCAGATTGCGGCCACGAAAGAAAAATCCCAGATTCTTTCTGTAGAACAACAGACAGTGAGGGTCACAGCTGCGGATTCAACATTGAAGGTTGAGAACAACACGGAGTTGCAGTTGCAGTGGAGCCTTCAGAGGAGAGGCATTGCGCTGGATCAACGCCGGTTAATCGAATGGGATGTGCATCAGAGATGGGTGCAGTACCTACTTGGGCTACTCTCAAAACCATCCCCAGAGGGGTATTGCAAAATCAAAATGGACCAGGTCATCAAGGCCGACAAAGAACTTTTTATGATTTTGTCAGAGGAACATCAACAGACTGGAGAAAGGTTGACAGATACTCCGAGCCCTATGAACATCGCTTTCCAGAAGTTGGTGACTGACCCGCGGGTGACGATGTATGTGTTGCCAGTGCCCCAGCATTCTGTGGCAAAACCGGCAGCTGCAGCTACAACTGGAACACCATCCAATAGCTCTGGCAAAAGTGGTGCCAAAGGGCAAGGGAAAGTGAGAAAGGAGGGTAAGCAATCGCAAAGGGCGAAGTCATTATGCCCTAGCGAGCTCAAGGAGTTCAAGCAGGTGGATGAGCAAGGCAGGCCTATTTGTTGGGCTTACAACATGAAGTCAGGTTGCAAAGAGAGCGTCCAGAACGGCAGGTGCAAAAAGGGGGCACACATTTGCATGAAGTGCCACCGCAACAACCATGGAGTGAGCACTTGCCGCTCCAATGTCTGAAATGAGGCCGGGAGTCCATCAACAGTTTCACAGGCGAAACCCTACAATGCAGTGACAGACGAAACGTTGTTACAACAGGGTACAAACACTTGTCGCAAAGCGAGAAGTTCAGATACAGGTTTCAATCTCAGCGAGGCTAAACGAAAACTTGTTGCCTTGCAGAACAAAGTAGTTTCACAGCAGGATAGCACCACGAGCCTTCATGATGACAGGTTAGAGGGAAAATCGTTGAGCGATGTGTTGATGGTGGAGATCTATGCAGGATCGGCAAGACTGGCCCGAGCTTGCAGACATGTGGGATGCCGCAGCGTTGCAGTAGACAAGACAACTGACAGATCCCATGGTACAAAAATTTTTGTTTGTGATGTGACCAAACCGGAAGAGCTTGAAATGCTGAAGCAGTTTTTGGAAGCTGAAAAGGATAATTTGGGTTGGGCTCACTTTGCACCAGCATGTGGGACGGCATCCAAAGCAAGGGAGAAACCGAATAAGACCCTTCAGAAAGCAGGGTTTAGGGTGCCAAAACCTTTGAGGTCAGTTGAATACCCGCTGGGGTTGCCAAACCTTTCTGGCACAGACTTGATCCGAACACAAGCGGCAAATCATGTGTATCAGGTCACTGCAGACTTGGTACGCATGTTGGTGCGTTGGGGGGTCTTTGTTACAGTCGAAACCCGACAAACAGCCTTTTCTGGATAGTGCCATGCATTGCAGCCCTACTGGAAGAACTTGGCGGATATGACTGCATATTCGACAACTGTTGTCATGGCGGAGCACGAAAGAAGAGTTCCCGTTTTTGGGGTTCAATGTCATGGCTACTTCCCTTAGCAGCCGCTTGCCCTGGAGAAGATCATCATAAGCATAAAAGCTGGCGTCCGCAAGTTGTGGACGGGAAAGTGCACTACCCTACAGCAGAGGAAGCAGCATACCCAAACCTTTTGTGCACTCGAATGGCGGAGATAGTCCGACAGCAATGGTTGGAACTTGGAGTGGTCGATGCAGACCACTTACAACAGCAGATCGAAGTCGAGCAACCATCCTTGCACAGATTGGTTTTGTCAGCACTTCCTAGGGGCAAGCGTTTCAAACCTTTGGTTTCAGAATATGGTAGCTATTACACCGTCACCCATGCATTACATGTGGACACACCTAAGGAACAACTGCCAGCAGGAGCAAAGCTGATACATCAACGTGTCTCTAAGAGGGGTGAAGTTCGGGTTGATGATACTATAGTCCACCCTTCAGTGGAAGGGTGTGCTGGCGATGAGGAAGCAATGGTGTCACAATTTGGCCTACCAAGAGAGCCATTGGATTTTTGTGAAAGAGCTGTAAAATGTGGCCACCCAAGAGGGATGGCGGTGCATTTGCCTCAGTTGGTGAAGGATGTCATTGAGCAGAATGTTTCTATGGCGCCTGCCGACCTAGCCCTGGTGCGTTGTAGGGAACTTACAAAATGGACCTTGAGAGCTGAACAGCTCAAGCAGCAGGAATTGGAGTTCAAGCAAAGTTTGCCTGAACACATGCAGCCACTGATGCGTCGTAAGCGGTTGTTGCTTTTGAAGGAAATGCTGGAGGCGGTTGACTATCCGGATAAGAAGCTTGTTGAGGACATAGCTCATGGGTTTTCCATAACTGGGTGGCAGAGTAAGACTGGTATTTTTCCTCAATGTGTGAAGCGGCCGCAATTCTCCCTTGGTACGTTGAAGCAGATGGCGCAGGGTCTCAACAGAGCAATCTTGCAGCAGCTAGGGGATGACAGGGAGGACGCTGAGTTGGTTAAAAACACATGGGAGAAAACACAGGAAGAAGTGGAGTTGGGATACATCTGGCCCGACGATGGAGCAGATCCCATGAGTTTTTTCCTTGCTAAACGTTTTGGCCTGGTGCAGAAGGCCGGGAAGTTGCGGGTGATTGACGATTGCTCAATTGGAGGAATCAATTCAACAGTTGGAGCTGTGGAAAATTATCGTGTGCATGCCATGGATGAGTGTGCAGCTTTTCTGGCCTATTTGGTGGACGTCACGCAAAAGGGCCGTGGCATTGGGGGCATTTCTGGCCGCACCTACGATCTGAAACATGCATACAAGCAGTACGGAATATCAGCAGCGGACCGTGAGGTGATCAGACTTGCAGTCCGAAATCCGGTCACGGGTGGCACTTCCCTTTTTGGTATAAACAGTTTACCATTCGGAGCCTCAGGATCTGTGGGTGGCTTCTTGAGAGTCAGTTTAGCCATTTGTTTCCTGGGGGTTGCGCTCTTTCGGTTGGTTTGGACAGCCTTTTTTGATGATTACACGGTTTTCTCATGTGATGCTTTGGTTTCCAACACGGCGAAGACGGTGGAGACCTTGTTTGACCTGTTGGGGGTCGAATTTGCGCGTGACGGCACGAAAGCCGGCGCTTTTGCAAAGGTATTCAAGAGCCTGGGCGTAGAAATCGACTTGGAAAACTTTGAGTCTGGAATTGTGCGCCTGGGGCATACCCAGGAACGGCGTGATGAGCTTAGTTCTGTGTTGCAGGACATTCTCAAAGAGAAGTGTGTCACAGCCAAGCAAGCTGAGTCTATGCGAGGTCGATTACACTGGTTTGAATCTTTTGCTTTTGGAAGGGTGGCTAACAGTGCAGTTAAAGTCCTAGGGGACTTAGCTTTGAGTGGCCGTCGGAAAATTGACTTGTCGGATTCCCAGATGACTTCGCTCAGATTTCTTTGTGAGAGGGTTCTTACAGCTCCTCCGTTGTCAATCACTCCATCCTGTTTACTGTCATGGATAGTGTTCACAGATGGCGCTTGCGAAGGGCCGGAGGGCCAGAAGGAAGGCGGCATAGGTGGAGTTTTGATTGACCCATTTGGCAAGGTCGTTTCTTTCTTTGGAGGAAAAGTGCCGGACCAAATCATGGATCATCTTTTGACGAAGTCAAAGAACCCGATATATGAGCTTGAGGTCCTTCCAGTCATCATTGCGATTTGGATGTGGGGCAACCGCCTAACTCTTGCACATGTGTTGGTACCTTGACAACGAGGCTAGCAGATCCGCTTTTATCAAAGGCCAAGGGGCAACTTTGGTGGCGGGGGCCATGCTAGAGACCTTCACAGGTGAAGAGATGCGACTTCAGATAAAGTCGTGGTTTGCCAGAGTCCCTTCTCTTTCTAACTTGGCGGATTCACCCAGCCGGCTAGAGGATAAACTCCTTCTTGACCTGGGCGCGGTGAAAGGGCCAATTTGCTGGCTGGCAATGCGCAAGGTTCTTGGGCTGGATCTCGAAATGGGGGATAGAACGGCAGCTTGACCAAGAACGCTCTCCCCAATGCGCCAGTTGAAAAAAGGGCTACGTTTTTTCTGTGCGAGTGAAATCACCGTCAGTTTTGCAACATGTTTTTTTTTTGAGGGACTGAGATGCGGAACGATTTGAATTTTTGATTTTTGAAGAATTTGAAAAAATGAAAGTGAAGGAACCCCCGTGGGGGGAGGAGCCAGCATGGTTTGAGTGACAAGCGTATAGGACAAAGCGTATCGAGACTCGGCGAGCGTGTATATATATATGCACTGATATATGTATACATAGGCTTGGAGTCTTATATATATATATATAGTGCCCACGGTTTTCCTAGGACTAAATAAGTTACTACTCTTTGGTACAAAGATCGTGACCTTATTTGGCCAAAGGAAAAATGTTTTTGTCAAACAAAAACATAGTGGGCAAAAATTTTTGAATTTTAAATTAACTACGCTTTGTGGATGTCGCTTGTTTTTCTCTCGTGTTGTGATGTTTGTGTCAAACACAGAACAGAAACCTTGCTGCCTGAAATAAACAAACGTGAAACAGTTTTACCAACCTGTTGATCTTGTATAGTGTAGTACAAGTGAATGAATCTTCGAATGTCGAAGTCCTTTCCGCTCACCAGCCTTGAACGTGGTGTGACAACACCCGCCCTTTTTGTCCCTCCCTCACACCACTAATACTGGTTTGTTGGCAGACGACATTCCTTAACAGGATTCGAGAGCCACAGAAATCAGTATTAACAACTGTTTGTTAGCCTACCCCTACCGTTGATAGAACGGCAGCTTGACCAAGAACGCTCTCCCCAATGCGCCAGTTGAAAAAAGGGGCTACGTTTTTTCTGTGCGAGTGAAATCGCCGTCAGTTTTGCAACATGTTTTTTTTTGAGGGACTGAGATGCGGAACGATTTGAATTTTTGATTTTTGAAGAATTTGAAAAAATGAAAGTGAAGGAACCCCCGTGGGGGGAGGAGCCAGCATGGTTTGAGTGACAAGCGTATAGGACAAAGCGTATCGAGACTCGGCGAGCGTGTATATATGTTTGGCTTCAACTTGTTGTGGCCTTTGTTTGTTGGGAGTAGTGAGCTTGCGAACGTACCGCCTGTAACAAAAAAAGAAAAATCTGATGAACTGAAAACCAGCTGACGGTGTTGGTGAGCCTGGCGGTGTTTTCAGCTCAGCTTTCAGAGTCAAGCAAATATAGCTGATCCTCCTGTGAAGAGTTGAAGATGTTAAACATGTTCAAATTGTTCAAGCTATTTTAAGATGTGTGGAAGCGCGGTGAAATCTGCTGAAACTTCCGTAGTTGGACGCCTTTTCCATTCCGCACTTGTGCGGTGGCAGATGCTCCTGGCTGAATGCTGGAAACCAACTGAAGTTTCCAAACAACTTCTGTTTATTATCATGTTGTGACATTTACATCTGTCACTGTTGTTTGAAGGATGATCTTTACTTCTCACTTTTTATTTAGATCAGATTGATGTCAGTCTTCTCACCTTTTGCTCTGTTGCGAACATTTTGATTTTATGTTCCGTAGCCATTTTGGCTCAAGGGTGTGGAGGGTGGGTTGCACTTGACCCGTTCGATTTTTCTATGCACTTGACCCGTTCGATTTTTCTATCCGATTTTTCCATATCGCCATGGATGCCTGACAGAATTTTGGAAGATCTTGATTTTACGGGACGTGCATTCTCTGACAGAACTTTCAGTTTTCATTTGAACACTGCCTGGATTTGCAAGTGTTTTGTTTTCATGGTACTTGTGCGTGATTCACACAGTTTGGGCGATTTACCAGATGCAGCTGGTGCTGCGCAGTGGCCTGTTTCGCAAGGGGACAATGGAGGCCAGAGCGACATGGACTGGGAACACGTACAACTTCCAGATGCTTTGAATGATCATGATTTTGGACAAGATTCACATTTCAGTCCTTTGTTTGGATACGAGGAAAAGGAATTTGCAGAGCAGCAAATTGAGGAAGAATATTCACTCGCTGCAAGTTTGGTCAGACCAGATGACGTTGAAAACCAGACTGGACGCTTCATGGTGCCCACAGCCAAGGCACGGGCTGATAGGAACTTGGCTGAAACAGTTGACATGGATGTCAGTCGAACCATTGACAACCTTGTGATTCAACATGTGGCTGGGTCTTCTTCACTGCCAAGTTCTTTTTTGAATAGAATGGATTTTGACAATGTATTTTCACTGGACAGCATTTGGAGGCAACCACAGCTGCCTATGTATGGGCGGTTTGAATCTGTTCAGGGCGTTGTGCATAGTGCAGTGAGCTCGCATGAGGAACCGGTGCAAGGAGTCTCAGATTTCAAACGCAAAAGACTGTTGGCAACGGCATTTGCCAAAACAGATGATCAGCTGGTTGATTGTGCAATGCGGCAACTCAAAGAGATAGTTCTTTTTCAACCTTTGGATTCAAGACTGGGCAGAGCACTTCTGGATTTTTCAGGAAAGCTGGTACCAGAGTCGAAAATTTCAACTTCCTTTATTGATGCTGTTGCTGGCAAGGCGCCTGGCACAGTATCTAAAAGGGTTGCAGACTATCACCGTTTTGCACGATGGGCAGTTGATGGGGGACGTTGCTATCCCATGAACATTTCAGAGACTGTGGTGTACGACTATGCCAAGCACTTGCAACTGTCCGGAGCCTCTGCAACATCTCTGCAGTCATTTATCAAAGCAATTGGATTTTTCGAACATCACATTGGCTTTGCGAGGGTGGAGGTTGCTCAAATTTTTTCTGGCAGAGTGAACGGAGTTAGCAGGACTATGCTTTCAGGCAAAAGGGAGTTGAAGCAAGCTCCACCACTTACTGCTGATGCGTTGTACGCTTTGGAGAAACATGTCTGTGAGTGCAACGATGTGGAGGCATGCATTGGAGGATTCATGATTTTTTGTTTGCTGGCATCTGCAAGATTTGCTGACGCAGCTCGTGCGGAGACCGTGCATTTGGACATGAGTGGTCACATATCACTGCTGGAGACGTCAAGCATGAAATTCAAGACAGCGCATACGGCTGGCAAGGAAGCTAGGAATGTTGCCCTTCCTATGCTGGCCCTGGGCAATGGGCTTTACGAAAAGGACTCTTGGGCATGGACATGGATTCGTGCCCGGAAGCGACAAAAGATGGATCATTTCAAATTTTTGATGCCGGCCTGGAATGAAGAAACATCACAATGGTTGAATCGTCCAATGACATCTGGTGAAGGTGTATACTTTCTACGTGAGCTGCTGTGCAACTCTGGTATGAGTGAGGCTCAGGCGGCTTCATACAGCACACACACCTTGAAGGCTACTGCACTGTCTTGGGCGGCAACATCTGGAGCCATGTCAATTGATGAGAGGCGTATCATGGGGCACCATTTTGACTCCAGGTTAGCAATGCCATTGATATACTCGAGGGATGCGCTTGCCGAGATTCAAACCAAGTTGTGGCGCATTCTGGACTCCATTCGAAAGGGTTACTTTGACCCTGATGCAACTCGGGCTGCTCGGATTGCTGCACAGACTTTGCAAGATGCAGAACATGTCGATATTGAGAACTATTCTGACGAGTCAGTTGACCCCATTGAGCTGGGTGCAAGCGAAACTCTGCCAGTGCCTCAAGCAAAGAAACCTGTGCACAATGGACCGTTGACTGAAGAAATTTTCAAGTCATGTTTGCAGCATGTTTTGTCAGGAGTTTTGCATGTAGCAGTGGACTGTGAAAATTTGGCATGTTCACGAAAAGTTTCTGCGAACTACAAGAAGCCTTCTTTTGATTTTGAAATGGCATGTGAATTTCCATTTTGTGCTCAGTGTGCACAGCATTCTTGATAGTGAGTGCTTAGTGCAACAGAAGCGTGAGTTGGGGCGGGCGAGAGACAAACAAGGCGGGAATCTGTTCAGCAAACATGTCGAATCTTGCTTACTGGCAATGCATTGGCTGGTATGATTTTTGAATCTCGCTGTTGCATTACCCAGCTTGACTTGACTTCAATTTGTTGCAGCATGAATTTAGCTGACAACACAGGGAATGAGTGAATTGAATTCCTTTGTGGTGACTTGCACAACATGAAATTGAATTTCATCGACCTGATGCGTGAATTGCTCAGAGTCAGCGCATGACTTGCGCACCAATGATCCGATGCACAACTGTCGGAGCCTTTGAAAAACAGTGAGCAGCTTCATGAATGTATGTTTTCTTGCAGTGTGAATTTCATTGCATCAATGACACATGTTTGAAGGTTCACGACTGTGGTTCAACTTATGAAGAAACATTGCGTTTCAATTTCGATCTTGTTGAACACTGTTTTTCATGCGTTGATTTTCAAATCAATAACTCACTTTAGTGGACGTTTCGCTCTTGACTTGACAATCTTTTGCAAGATAACAATAAAACTGTATCACTCAGCGACGGCTGGTCGAAAGTGCAGCCATGTCCGGACTTGATTCGAAACATGCTTTCAGCTCACGTGCGCTGGAAGTAGGGATGCAAGAGGACCTGCTAGAGAAGCTCAAGGGAGCTGGGTTGGACACGTTTGGGAGCCTTGCTTTTTCAAGTGATGCAACGCCAACTTCAAACACTGAAGAGAAGTTCAAGAAAGCAGTCCAAGATTTGATTTTGGTCGAGGTTGCCCCAGCTGAAATGATTCCACTTCGTAGGCTGTGGTTTGAAGCGCATGCCATGGTGCTCTCTGACATACGTAGCAGAACAGAAAGAACTGAGGCTGACCAGCCTAGGAAAATGCCACTTGCAGAGAGACTTGCTAGGATTGACAAACAGAAAAAGGAATTGAAAGGCCTGATCATCGACGCGTCAGTCGAACCAAGTCATGGATTGGTTGACAAGTTTCAAAACATGATCGAGGATGGTTGCTTGCTTTATGTAGGACCTGAGAAGTGCATGTCACGAGAAGAAGAAATTACCAAGGAAAAGAAAGAGTCAGCGCTGAGCATTGACCATGCTGGAGGTCTCAAAGTCACCAAGAAGGCTCAGGACTTGCAATGTGATGTTTCGGGCGAGCTTAGACTACGTGCGGCATTTACACGCCGATCTTTGGCCATGCATCAGACCAATTTGGTGACCTTTGATTTGATTGAAGAGTGGAATCAACAGATGTTTGCTGCGTTGTTGCGGCCGCCTCCAGCTGGACACAAGTATGTCACGACACAGCAGATCTTGAGTGCTGACAAGCAACTGTGGATGCACATCTCACAGCAAACCCGTGGCAAGTTGATTTCTGGCATAGGTGAGAAACCACCTTTGGATGAGCAATTGAAAAATTACATGAGGTCTCCTGAAGTTCTTTGCTTCATGACTCCATTGCCATCAGTGCGCGCTGAAGCGCCTTCAGGACATCGTTCCGAGCCATACAGTCGAGGGGAACAGAGCAGTGGATCCGGCAAAGGCAAAGGGAAGAACAAATTTCAGTCGAAAGGTGCTGCGTCAGGTCCCAGCTCTGGGCCCACTATCAAAGAGATGCTCACCAACATGCCAGACGGCTGCGCCAGCAAGCTGCCGAACGGTCAATGGCTGTGTGTTTTCTACAACAGAGGGATTTGCAAACATCAGAAGAAAGCACGTTGTCATTTGGGGCTTCACCAATGTTACTACAAGGGTTGCACAGAGAAGCGACCTTACATTGAGTGTAAGCACTGACTTGGTGAGCCGAAACAAGACAATACAATTTCTCACCCTCATGCAGACAAACCAATAGTCTTTTTGGAAATCTGTGCGGGCTCAGCTGCGCTCTCTGCATCAATGCAACGCATGGGCTGGCAAGTTTTTCCGATTGACTATCATGCAAATCGTTTCAAAAACAAGATGCACATTTTTGAGTTGGATTTGTCATTGCATGAGAATATTTCACTCCTTGAAGGCATGATCGAACAGATGAAGCCGGTAGGAGCCCATTTTGGGCTTATGTGTGGAACTTGCAGCCGAGCACGAGAAGTGCCGGTTGCACATGCATTACGCTCTCAAGGAGCACCTCAACCTGCGCCACTCCGTGACGCGTTGCATCCACTTGGCCTGCCAAATTTGAGCACTCTGAACCAGCAGAGAGTTGACGCTGCAAATACTGTTTATAGACATGCTGTGCGCTTGTTGCATGCACTTTTTCGTGTTGGAGCATTCATTACACTGGAAAATCCTTTACGATCGTGGTTATGGACAGTACTTGCAACACTGGTCAAGCAATATGCACGCGAACACAAGTGCCCTGAATTTGCTGAGTGGTATTTTTGTTTTCACCCCGTGGAATTTGATTTTTGCATGCACGGAGGAAACCGTGCCAAGTCAACCAAGTTGCTGGTGTCGACCCGACAGTTTGAGCCACTGGGGATTATGTGCGACAAGTCCCACAACCATGAGCCATGGACAATTGTCAGTGGATTTGATAAGTGGATTTTTTCTACTGCAGCGGAAGCTCAATATCCTTCAATGTTCTGTGATCGATATGCTGAATGTGCAAGTACAATGGTCGCTGCTAATGCACTGGAGTATAACTCAAAATTTTTTCGACTGCAATCTTTAATGGCCCAATCCATTCAAGCCAAAGGTCATGACCAATTGATCCCTGAATTTTCCCAAATTATTGTCACTACGGTACTCCCTCAACTGCCACACAAAATTTTGGCTCGCTTGGGACACGGGGGAGACGACAGCGAGAGGTCAGCTGAAAGCTACAAGGTTGGCATTTATTTCAACCATCATGATCACCTCAAGCGTTCTTTAGAATTGCAGCACCCTGCATTTACGCACAAGGGTGTACCAGATGATTTGAAGAAAGCTATTTTCTTTGTGGCAACACACTCGATGGCAGATGTTGCCCTGTTCCGCATCAGCAAGCTGGGAGAATGTGTTGAAATTGCAAAGCGACTGGCTCTTGCGGAGAAACTGGCGAAAGTCAAAATGGACAAGAACGTGGCGGAGGTGACCAAGGCAAAACGCATTGAACTTTGGGAAAAACTGCTGACCCAGGTTGGGTTCGAAGACATGGAGGTTGTGCGCTATATGCGCGAAGGAGTTCCCCTGACTGGCTGGGAAGACGAAAGCGCTTTGTACAAACAACGATGGGCTCCACCTACAATGACAAGCGAACAGTTGGACCACAGTGCTTTGTGGCGACGAAAAGCCCTTATGGGCAAAGCCTTTACTGACGAAGAACGTGGGCTTGCAAAACTGCTTATGGAAGAAACTATGAAAGAGGTATCTGCTGGTTTTCTGGATGGTCCCTTTTTGGAGTCTGATATAACAGAAAGGCTTGGGCGTGCGGACTGGTCAATGTCCCAACGGTTCCTTCTTTTGCAAGGTGAAGACCTTAAACCTAGAGTGATTGACAACTACAAAACGTCGGGAGTGAATGCGGCCTTTGGAACATCGTCGCACCTTGACCTGCACGACACCGACGTAATCAGTTGCTTTCTTGCGTTTGCTTTGGGTGTTTTCTGCGGAGATCCACATATCGACATCGAACTTTCTTCAGGTGACCACCTCACTGGTCGAAGGCACCCTGACTACGACCGAAAGCCTTTGCTGCTGGGCAGGGGCATCGACTTGAGCAAGGCGTACAAGCAGGTCAGTGTTGCTCCTCAGTCTGCTAGACATAGCGTTTTGGGAGTGCGAAGTGAATCTGGCGAATGGAAGTTCTTTATATCGAAGTCACTGCCTTTTGGAGCCACGTCCAGCGTTTTTGCATTCAACAAGATCACGCGCGGTATCTGGACTTTGATGGTTCGAAAATTTCACCTCCTTACCACTGTATTTTATGATGATTTTCCTGTTATTGAGTTTGAACCTTTGGCGGCAACAACTACGAACGTGGTGCAGCACCTTTTGGATTTGCTTGGGTGGAAGCATGCTACGACTGGTAAAAAGAGTGTTGATTTTTCTGACACCATGCAGGTGTTGGGAGTAGCATTCCACTTGCAGAACTTTTGGAACAAACAAGTGACAGTGGCGAACCGCCCAAGTCGGATACAGAGGATTTTGGAGATGCTTGAATCATACGCTGCCAAGGGTACTGTGTCTGCACCCGAGGCGGCGACTATGCATGGATTGCTGAATTATGCTGGTGGCTTTGTGGTTGGACGTTGTTTGAAGCCTGCCGCCAGACAGTTTGCAAGTTTGCAGTCAGGTTCATCAGATACAGAGCTCATATCGCGCTTGTGCAATGATACATGCAGGATCATTAACCGAATGCGACCACGAGAAATTCGCTTCCTGAGCAGCGATCGTCCGGCAGTGATTTACACGGACGGTGCGTACGAGAATGGGAATGGAACCTGGGGTGCAGTTGTCATAATCCCTCAACTTGGCATTAATGCAATTCACTGGGGAACCATCCCACCAGTCCTGATGGAGCACTGGACATCTATTGGACTTCAGCAGAAAATTTGTCAAATTGAGTTGGTTGCAGTTTTGCTTGTGAGGTATTTTTACCGCAATGAACTTTCCAATTCTTCAGCACTGTACTTCGTTGACAACGAGGCTGCACGTTTTTGCTTGATCAAAGGATCCAGCCCTTCACTGTCCATGTACAACATCTGTCGTGCAGTGTCCTTAGTAGAAGCAGAATTTCCTTCCGCTTCATGGTATGAAAGGGTGGCTTCGGAGTCAAACATTGCTGACCTGCCGTCACGCTCCAAACTGAAAGAATGCCAGGCAATCTCGGGAGGAAACCTTGCAGGCGATATATGCTTGCCTGAAACAATGCTCTTGGAAGTTACAAGAAAGTGAAGCTCTTTACATGTCGAAAAAAAAACGGGGGTGACAGGCGACATGACTTGTTGACCTGAAACAGTTACCAGACACTTGACTTGTGTTTGTGCGGTTTCACCCCCGACTCAATTAAGATAAGCAAAGACAAAAAGAAATATTAAATACATGTCCGACCTTCGAGCGATTTGCGTGGCGTTTTGAGTTTTACGTTTGTTTGAATAAGAAATTTAATTTACAAAGGGACGAGCACAAACGTTTGGCTTCAACTTGTTGTGGCCTTTGTTTGTTGGGAGTAGTGAGCTTGCGAACGTACCGCCTGTAACAAAAAAAAGAAAAATCTGATGAACTGAAAACCAACTGACGGTGTTGGTGAGCCTGGCGGTGTTTTCAGCTCAGCTTTCAGAGTCAAGCAAATATAGCTGATCCTCCTGTGAAGAGTTGAAGATGTTAAACATGTTCAAATTGTTCAAGCTATTTTAAGATGTGTGGAAGTGCGGTGAAATCTGCTGAAACTTCCGTAGTTGGACGCCTTTTCCATTCCGCACTTGTGCGGCGGCAGATGCTCCTGGCTGAATGCTGGAAACCAACTGAAGTTTCCAAACAACTTCTGTTTATTATCATGTTGTGACATTTACATCTGTCACTGTTGTTTGAAGGATGATCTTTACTTCTCACT
Organism: Cladocopium goreaui; assembly: GCA_947184155.2. Taxonomy (NCBI): domain Eukaryota; class Dinophyceae; order Suessiales; family Symbiodiniaceae; genus Cladocopium; species Cladocopium goreaui. The sequence continues at coordinate 10,590 of CAMXCT020001756.1, read as the reverse complement.
TTTTATTTAGATCAGATTGATGTCAGTCTTCTCACCTTTTGCTCTGTTGCGAACATTTTGATTTTATGTTCCGCGCAATTTTGGCTAGGGTGTGGAGGGTGGGTTGCACTTGACCCGTTCGATTTTTCTATCCCCTCCCAAACTTCGTTTTCCCTCCCTTATCTTGTGGGGGGGTGACAGGCGACATGACTTGTTGACCTGAAACAGTTACCAGACACTTGACTTGTGTTTGTGCGGTTTCACCCCCGACTCAATTAAGATAAGCAAAGACAAAAAGAAATATTAAATACATGTCCGACCTTCGAGCGATTTGCGTGGCGTTTTGAGTTTTACGTTTGTTTGAATAAGAAATTTAATTTACAAAGGGACGAGCACAAACATATATATATGCACTGATATATGTATACATAGGCTTGGAGTCTTATATATATATAGTGCCCACGGTTTTCCTAGGACTAAATAAGATGCCAAAACTTTTGATGTTTACAAGCACCGCATTGACTTTGTGAAACGCTGGACGGAGAGAGCTAAACTCTTAACTGGTGCGGATGCTGCAGTGCTGGCCCAGGCACCTCCACATTTGCAAAGTTTGCTTCACAACAAGAGGTTGGCTCTTTGGCAAGAGATGCTTGATTTTTACGAGTATCCAGACAAAGAGTTGGTACGTGATATAACAAGAGGTTTTCCAGTCACTGGATGGCTACCGGATTCGCAAGTGTTCCCAAAAGACTACAAACCTCCAAGTATGAATGTGCAGACGTTGCAATCTTTGAGCAAAGGCTTGAATGAGAGAGTCAAGTCCAAGCTTGGAAGTTCCACTGCTGACTTTTTAGGGGAAGCTACTTGGGAGGAAACTGAAAAGGAGCTGCAAGAGGGCTGGATGGAGGTGGATTTAGAAGGTGGCCAAGACGCAGCTTGGGCTAGGGTGAAGTTCACCCGGCTTTGCTTGGGAAAGCCATGGACTTAAAAAGCGCTTACAAGCAATTTGGTATTTGTGTTGAAGACAGACAGAGGATCAGGGTTGCTACACGCAAACCAACAACTTCAGAAATTGTGCTGCTGATGGTTAATGCACTCCCATTTGGAGCCACGGGAAGTGTATCTGGCTTCTTAAGAATTTCAATGTTCCTGTGGTTCCTGGGTGTTGTTGGACTACGACTGGCTTGGACGAGCTTTTATGATGACTACACAATGATTAGCAGAGAAGATTGTGCGAGCAATGCAGCATGGAGTGCAGAGTGCTTGTTTGAGCTGTTAGGAATCCTCTACGCAAAGGAGGGTAAGAAAGCAACCACCTTTGATCGGACATTTGGGTCACTGGGTGTGATCTTTGACCTCTCTGAAATTGCATGTGGAACTATTTCCTTGGTCCATACTGAAAGTCGCAGGAATGAATTGGTGGCTACGATTGAGGAAATGCTCAAGGAACAGAGCTTCACCGCCAAGAGTGTGGAGCGCTTGAGAGGACGGTTGCTTTGGTATGAAAACTTTGTGTGCGGTCGGCAAGCGAATGTCTTGGTTGCCAGTTTGAGCAAATTTATCAATGGAGTTAAGCATACTCAGAACATGTCGGATGAGCTGGGTGTGACCTTGAAGCTTTTGCTGGACAGAGTTAGAGCTGGTAAGCCTATTGTGGTTTCCAGGAAACTTTTTTCGACCTGGGTTTGCTTTACGGATGGTGCTTGTGAAAACAAAGCTTCTATGGGTGCAGTGCTGATCGGACCAACTGGCACTGCGTTCGGGTACTTTGGTGAAGAATTTCCGGATGAAATCCAGTCCTTCTTTTACCGGGAATCCAAGCACCCGATTTATGAAGTAGAGCTACTACCAGCTCTTGTAGCTGTAATAGTTTGGAGAGAAGTGCTGCAGTCATGTCAGGTTGTGTTTTACATAGACAATGAAGCAGCAAAAACAGGGCTAATCAGAGGTGCGGGAGCGACCCCTTTGGCTAATGCCATAATAGGTAACTTCTGCATAGCTGAAGCCGAACTTCAGTTGAAAACTTGGTTCAACAGAGTTCCAACGCACAGCAACTTGAGTGACGGTCCTAGCCGTCAAGACTTCGAGTTAGTCAATGCTCTTGGGTGCACCAGGTTTGAAATTCCGTGGTCAACTGTCAGTGGATTCATAAGTTCACGCCGTGGCTGAAGTGGGGCTGTGGCGGGGCGTGAAAGGACTGACCCCAATTGCATTGTGTTGGAAAAAGAGACCGTTCTTCAGAAACTTCAGCTGTCGTTTTTTCCAACTTGTTTTCTGTGCGTCGAGCGGATTTTTAAATTTTTTGGTGACACGAATTTTTTAACGTTGCGTTTTCACGGTGCTATGTGTTTTGCAAGCGGTTCAATCTTTGGAAATAAGTTTTTAACTCCCGCAGGGATGAAAACCTTATTTCCAATTTTTGAAAACACTTTGTGTGGCAAAGTGTTAGCTGGAAAAACACGTACTCCAATTTTTAAGAAAACCAAAGACGTTTAATTTTTTATACAAACATGTTTCCAAACCTGAAACAACTCTTTCCAATGTTGTTGGAAAGAAACATCCTGATTTTTATTGCATGGCAATATTTTGGCTTAAGGGTGTGGTGGGTGGGAAACTCCCTGTTTGTTTCCTGTTTGGTTGCAAATTCCCACCCTTCTTTTTCCCAACCCTTTTGCAACCACACACTTTTTATATGCCACGCCCTCAGCCCTGTGGCGGGGCGTGAAAGGACTGACCCCAATTGCATTGTGTTGGAAAAAGAGACCGTTCTTCAGAAACTTCAGCTGTCGTTTTTTCCAACTTGTTTTCTGTGCGTCGAGCGGATTTTTAAATTTTTTGGTGACACGAATTTTTTAACGTTGCGTTTTCACGGTGCTATGTGTTTTGCAAGCGGTTCAATCTTTGGAAATAATAGGCAAGGTTGGCGTGCAGGCTTTGAATTTCTTAGGCTGCAGCCGTTTTTGATGTTGTTTGTGCTGCGAAGTCAAGTGTCTCAGGGCTAAGTTTTGGGCATGTTGACAAGCTTGCTTGTGGCTTGTGTTCCAATGCTTTTGGGGCTTCTAGCTTTATCGGTATTAGAGATATTGATACATGCTACCATAGGGTGGACGGGTTGTGTCCCCCCTGTGTGTGCAGAGTGTTTGGTTCCCAGCCTGTCTGTGGTCAAAAGGGACCATGAAGTCACAACAATGGGGTGACGTGCAAGGGTTTTGTTCTGCCCAGCAACTGTATAGATGACCAGGGTTTACCAGCTTTTTGTGTGTTCATTGGACAAAAAGTGTCAACAATGGGGTGATGTGCAAGGGTGTTGCTGCCGAGCCACTGTATAGATGACCTGGGTTAAACAACATTTTGTGTGTTTCATGGGCGAGCAAGGCGCACGACCCGCAGTTCCAACACCAAAGCTTGCATTCCAGCTGGGAAGAATTTGCAGGTGAACCCACTGTGTTGTCATGAAGCTGTGTGGCTCTGTTCTTTGTGTGTTGCTGCTTGCCATTGTACGCCCTCTTGTTGGGGCACCAACAGACTACGTGAGTGTCCGCGCAGAAGTTGTCAAGGCTTATGCGCAACAAGCAGAAGAGATGGCGCGCGCGCTGGAGGTTCTGCAAGAAACAAGTGCAAGCACGTCTGCCGCTGCGCAGGAGATACAGAATGCTTGCACGGCTTGATGGCCCGCAACCCATGTTTGAGTGATTGTCGCCCGCCTCTTGTGAGGCGGCCCGTGCCAAGCACGAAGGCCAAAAGAATAGGCAAGGTTGGCGTGCAGGCTTTGAATTTCTTAGGCTGCAGCCGTTTTTGATGTTGTTTGTGCTGCGAAGTCAAGTGTCTCAGGGCTAAGTTTTGGGCATGTTGAAAAGCTTGCTTGTGGCTTGTGTTCCAATGTTTTTGGGGCTTCTAGCTTTATCGGTATTGTATGAGAGATATTGATACATGCTACCATAGGGTGGACGGGTTGTGTCCCCCCGTGTGTGCAGAGTGTTTGGTTCCCAGCCTGTCTGTGGTCAAAAGGGACCATGAAGTCACAACAATGGGGTGATGTGCAAGGGTTTTGTTCTGCCCAGCAACTGTATAGATGACCGGGGTTTACCAGCTTTTTGTGTGTTTCATGGGACCAAAAGTGTCAACAATGGGGTGATGTGCAAGGGTTTTTTGTTGCTGCCGAGCCACTGTATAGATGACCTGGGTTGCACAGCATTTTGTGTGTTTAATGGGCGAGCAAGGCGCGCGACCCGCAGTTCCAACACCAAAGTTTGCATTCCAGCTGGGAAGCACCTGCAGGTGAACCCACTGTGTTGTCATGAAGCTGTGTGGCTCTGTTCTTTGTGTGTTGCTGCTTGCCATTGTACGCCCTCTTGTTGGGGCACCAACAGACTATGCGAGTGTCCGCGCAGAAGTTGTCAAGGCTTATGCGCAACAAGCAGAAGAGATGTTGCGACTCAGCTTGCTGATGAAACTTTATTTCCTCTAACACTAAAAAGAAGTTGAACGCAACTTCTAAGCGTGCCCTCCTCTACACTACCTGCGTGCGTCTCCGCGACCTGCGTAAGCATAAGGGTTTGTGGCTATCTTAATTTGATGGTTTCTGCACCTGGGTTCTTTTGAGCCTTTCTCTCTGGCGTTTTTGTCTGTGTGTTGTGTTTTTCTGTTTGTTTGAACCGGTGCAAACCTCAAACTTTTTGTCAAACAGTTGACCCACAAACTCTCGCGGTTTTTTCAGAAGTTTCAGTTTTACTTATGAAATCTGTGCAATGGTGGCCATTGACTTTCAAGGTATGCCTCCATAGGGAGGGAGGGAGGGTTTTCCACTTTTGTGTGGATCTGCGTTTTTTGAGAGCAATGTGGGTGTGAGATGGTGCCTCTAGCTTGGGATCCCGACAGATACGACGTCATCAGTGAACATCAATTATTTCTGTGCTCTTGGGCAATTTGGGATCATTGTGAATTTGCAGAGGTGAGGTTGTTTGCTTTCCTGGCCATTTCAGACCTTCAATCGTTTTGCACTGTTTCTTACTGCATTTACGTGGACAGTGAGGACATTATTGCTAGACGTAATGACTTCAGAAGACTTGAAGGGTGATTTGAACGCTGGAAGTTTTGCAGAAATGGTTGGGGCCTTACCATCTGATTCTGCAGATGTAGAGGCACACAATGCTGCGACAGATGTTGCATTTCAGACGGATGGTTCTGAGGTTGAACCTGGCACACCCATGGATGATTTGTTTCGAAATGCATCGCCTCTTGAATTTGTAGGTCAGGAGTTGCAGGTTGATTCAGAGAGCAATGTGCAGGGATCCAGGAGCCCCTTGCGCTCACGTGCAGATGTGCCCATCTCAAAGGCAGATTACAATAGGGCCCTTTTCGAAGCGCGTTTGAGTGCAGTGGGTGAATCAGAGCTGAAACTCCCATGGGAACAAGGTGTTTGGAAAGCCATTTTCGCAGATGATGATAGCGATGTTTTTCCCTCAGTCTTGCCGCCCGTTCCAGGTGAATATCTTGTGCAGGCTTCTGCAACGAGTTCTGCGTCTGGAGATGTGTCGGAGGCTGCCGAAAAGAGCATGGCAAGGAGTTCAATTAGTCAGGAACTGAAGTTGCCTTTTTACTCATACGCAATCAAGGTTCTTCCAGACAGGAATGCATTGGAAGAGACAGAGAAGGTTTGGTCACATGCGTTGTTCAAGTGGCAGCAGATTTTTGAAGTTTTGGGTTATCCGGGACAGCTTGGCAGGGAAATTTTACAGGAACAGGTGGACAGCAATCCGAATGCAGATTGTACGGCTCTCAGGGATTCACTTGGAATAAAATCAGCGAGAACTGCATTGAAACGTGCTCAGACATTGTTGCAGTATTTTTCATGGCTGCAAATGCATGTTGCGGAGTGGGATCCATGGAACAGATCGCATTGCTTGCAATACCTGCAGAGAGATGGACATTCGAGACCATCAGCTTCGAGAGGCATGACACTATGGGAGGCATTCAGATTTGCAAGACATGTTTTGGGAATTGAGATTCCATATCAGTTGCTTTGTGATCCTCAGTTACGTGGTAGGGCTCAACGTTTGATGGCAGAGAAGGCCTCCTATAAACCTGCAAGGCCGCTCAAAGTTGCCGAGGTGGCGTTGCTGGAGACTTCAATGCAGGAGCCTTTGGACCCAATTGACAAGTACATGTTGGGTGCTGTAATTTTTGCAATCTTGTCACGTTCAAGGTGGTCTGACTTGAAATTCATTGACCAAATTTGGATTGACAAAATGGAATACAAGGGCGAGCTTTATGGCTTTGTGGAGGCTTGCACAAAACATCACAAGACGGCCACGACACTGACAAAGAAGCAGTTGTACATGCCGTTGGTTGCACCGGTGCTGGGAGTAACAACAGTTGACTGGACAAAACATTGGGTTCAGGCTTGTGACAGTCTTGGAGTTGATTTTCAGGTTCAGCCTTTTGGGGCGTTGTGCAGAGCGGCATCTCATGGTGGTGTGCTGTGCAAGAGACCGTGCACTACGGAAGAGATTGGCACCTTTTGAATAGGATCCTCAAAACAAACGTGGAGTTGTGCAGAGCGGCATCTCATGGTGGTGTGCTGTGCAAGAGACCGTGCACTACGGAAGAGATTGGCACCTTTTTGAATAGGATCCTCAAAACAAACGTGGAGAATGCGATCACGTCGCACTCTTTGAAACACACGACTTTATCATGGTGCGCGGCTTACGGACTAGATGAACCTTCTAGGACCCTGCTTGGTCACCATGAGCTCCAAGGTGCAAAGGCTATGACTGTGTACTCGAGGGATTTGCTGACAAGACCGTTACAGCTGTACTGCAGTATGTTGTCAAACATACGCCTGGATCATTTCAGACCAGATGTGTCTCGCACTTCACGCATGGTTGATCTTTTGAAGATTTCTGAGAAAGCCACGGAGCCTGGGCATCAAATGCAGATGGAGTTTGTTGACCCCCAAGAAATGGCAGCAGCAGAGCCAAGTGAGGAGGCTGTTGAACGTGCCTCGCCTATGGATGCAGCTGTTGGGCAGAGAAATGCGGAGAGGTCTGACGATGAGGCTTCAAGTGAGATTCCATCTACTGGGTCCAGTTCGTCTGACAGTTCGTCGGCAAGTGAGGCAGAAGGTGCAAATCCATTGGGCTTGCATATTGAGGGCCCGGTCTGGAGGAACAGAAAAAGCCACGTGGTGCACAAGTGCGCTGAGCTGAGTTTCCAAACAACGTGTGGTAGGAAAGTGGATGAGGCTCATTTTGAGCTACTTGAGGAAGGCTGCTCCACCTTGAATGCAAGATGCAGCAGATGTTTCAAAGGAGAGGTGGTGTCAAGCGTGGACGGTCTGGTGAAAGCACTGGATCAGAGTAAGTCAAAGCGCTTAAAGCGGCAGTGACCTCTTTGGCTGTGCGTCAAAAAACATTAAGCTGAAGTCACCACCTTACATCTTGGCTTGTCATTTGATAGTTGTGAGATTGAGCGCATTGAATTTTTCTTTTTGGAGCACTTGTGAAGTAAGTGCAATGTACTTGCGGGGTTTGTAAACGATGCTGCATTTTCTTTGTAAACACTAAGACACTGAGAGCAGTTTACATATAAAGGGCCGAAGGGCCATGGGAAAGCCCTGAGCTGTAAGCGGCTCATGGAGTGAGTTGATCCCTATGAATGCATGGGGATCGCAGCTCAGGTTCAAAGGAACAACCCGGTGTTTGAACCGGTCATTGTTGGAACTTCATTGCATGACAAATTTGACATGACAAAGTGAAAGGAGGTTGCTTTATGCATGGCATGAGCTTTGCATAATTTCTTGACGGAGTTTTCTCAACTTGTTGATCGGTGCTTGGAGTGGTGAAATGTGTTTTTCATTTCTTTCTGCACTTCTTAGATATCCTAGCTGGCCCTTGCTGTGATGGCTTCTTCATCGTTTCTGGATTCAGAGGCCACTTTTACGCAACAAGCGACTGAAGCTGGTCTTGGTGAACAATGGATCGATGCCTTGAAGGGCAGCTCCCTATCTACGTTTGCAAAATTAAGTTTTGCTGTTACCAGTCCAGGAGTTGCCGCAACAGATGACCAGATCAACACCTTTCTGGGTACATTGCGGAGAGGGGTTGCACCTTCGATAGCAGATATGGCGGCTTTCAAGCGTGTGCTCTTTGAAAGTCAAACTCTTATGATGCATTCCCTGAAAGCTACAGCAAAAGGTGAGGAAACAACTCCAAAGAAAATGTCTGCTCCGGAAAGGGAGGCCCGCTTGGAACTTCAAAGGCAGACGTTCCGTGGCCTTGACATTTCTGGTCCCCTAGAGCCGGCACATAGCCTTTATGATTTGTGTGCAAGTATGGTTGAGAAAAATGAAGTGGCCTACATAGGCCCTACGAAGTGTTTGTCGCGGCAGCAAGAGCTCATGGGCAGCAAACCTGAAAAGGAGTTGCAGCTTGATGTTAGCAAGACATCCTTGGTGGTGAAGGAGCAGGCCAGCAATGCAGAGATACATATTACATCAGACCTTAGCCTTTACCAGGCCCTTCAACGTAGGACCTTGGCGCTGGACCTTACGGGCATTGCGTCTTATGAAGTGATGCGCAAATGGATTGACAGGCTGTTTGCATTGTATGCACAATCTCCTGCACCGGGTTTTTCAAAGATATCCCAATCGCAGTTGCTGAGGGCAGATCGACAGGCCTTCGTCAGAATGAGCGAGTTGTTCACAGGCTCACTGAAGGCACCTATTGCGGCCGGGAAGCCGCTGGATCCATACATTGAGAAGTTGGAATCGGATATGACGGTGACGTACTTCATGCTGCCGGTGCCCACCAGCCATGCAGGTAGTTCGACAGACAAGTCGGACAAGGACAAAAAGAGACCTGATGCACCGAACGCAAAAGGAGGGCAACCACCCAAGAAAGTCCCAAAGGGAAATGCCAAAGGTAACAGCAAAGGCAAAAAGAGGGACCCGATTCCTCAGGCCTTGAAAGGCCACCATGCGCGAACGCCACAAGGCGAACCCATCTGTTTTGGCTTCAATTTGGGAACTTGCAAACAGGGATCAAAGTGCCCCAGACAGCATGTTTGCTCGGTGCCGGGATGTTACAAAGCGCATCCCCAAACTGAACACCAGTGACCCGAGCGATCAAAAGCTGATGTTTCATCACGTGGTGGCAAGCATAAGTTCCAGACTGTGGCAAGTGAACATGTCAACAAAGATGACAGTGTGAGATCAGAGTTTGGGGCGCATGGTTTCTTCTGCGTGGAGCTTTTTTGCGGGACAGGTAACCACTTATGCAATGAAACATTATTTTTCTGACAGTTTTGGGGTGGACCACGAAGTGGGCAAACAACGAGTGAAGATTGTCTGTTTAGATTTGACAAGGCAGGACCATCAAGAACTGGTGGAACAGTGGCTCCTATCGGGGCAATGTTTATGGGTGCATTTCGGCATCCCCTGCGGAACGGCATCGAGAGCGAGGTTTCGAAGGCTCAGCAAAAAACACCATGGGCCGCCCCCGATAAGGAACTCCAGGTATCCTGATGGCATCCCGGAAGTTCAGGGACTACACTTGATCAAGTTACGGGCGGCTAATAGGCTTTACAGCTTCATGAGAAAGTTGATTTTGCTGTTGGACAATGCAGGCGTAGTTTGGACAGTTGAGAATCCTTTTACAAGCCTTCTCTGGGAAACTTCTTACTGGAGAGATATTGCCGCAGAAACCGACCCTTTTTACGGTGAGTTGCATAACTGTATGTTTGGAGGGCAAAGATTGAAGCGTACATGTCTTGCTTCAAACAATAAGGCCATCATGGCTTTGAACGTTCTTTGCGATGGCAGGCATGAACATGCTCCCTGGTCCATGACAGATGGTGTATTTGATACTGCTTTGGAGGCCGAATACACACCCATGCTTGCGAAAGCTCTTGCGGCTGTGGTTTTGGAAGCAATTGCAAAAGAATACAAGCCGCCAAAAGTTGTGCAATACTCCAAGCGTCTCAAGTTATCGCATTTTCGAGCGATCGCGGCAGCCAAGCAGCCTACTAAGGCGATGACTATGCACCTTGTGCCAGAGTTCTCCCATGTACTTGTCTTGTCCAATATGCCCTCCAGCGCCTCCTTTTGCAATGAAAATGCAGCCCTGGCCAAGTGTGTAAACATACAATGTGGCGAGCAAAGCTTTTTCATCCCATGTGCTAGCAAACTTTTGAGAAAGACCATATAAAAGGGGGAGAAAGCCGTCTTCTCAAATTTACACTGGAGGGTTATGACGACAAAACCCTGGTGGATGATGTGGCGAATGGTTTTTCTCTTGTGGTGAAGTCTCCAAATCAAACGTGTTGCCCAGGAAACTTCTTCCAGCTGTTATTTCTGAGCAAGAGTTGCATGCAAACTCTCACAAGGCAAACCTGGCACTTCGATACATGACTAGGAGCAGCGGTGACCTTGAGTTGGACGAGAAGCTATGGGCTAAGACAGTTTCAGAGGTGGACAAGGGTTGGATGCTGGGCCCTTAACGTGGGACACTTTGAGCTCAGGGGACACCGTCTCCAGAAGGTTCCCACTGGAACAAGGTGGAAAGGTGAGACCGATAGACGATATGTCCCAGAGTCAAATAAATTCGACGGTGA